>CAVNZL010000136.1:1740000-1880000 GCA_963693355.1 Pontia daplidice | reverse complement strand
AAACACCACAATTTATGAATTGTATGTATGTGTAACTCAATGTAATTTATAAACTATGTCACTGGTATCCGATTACATTAGGTTATATATTCAGTCCATTAAACAATCGTTCTTTTAGAGTACGTAGCTAATCAGTTCTTTACGTTCCAATTTGAGTTTCAACTATGAGTGTGGTTAGTATTACGGTATGATTTGAGATGATTTGTATAGTAATTTAGTCTTTTTCTTTAGCCGTACGACAACTGTCGACGATATAACGATGAAGTGAAAAATGGAGAGCGCCTTGCCGACCAGCTGGATACGTTCTTTAAAACACCAGAGTATTTACAAGTAAAGTTTTTATTACTTTTATATATAGGTATTCGAAATGTAATAAATGAATGCAGTTTAAAGCAGGGCAAATATAAATAAATTGGCCCGTTTAAAGAAAAGCACTTTATTAACAGATTAAGCTATGTATTTTTACAAAATTTAAAATATATATATATTTTTTTTAATTTTCCCGACGTTTCGCGTACTTTACAGCGTGCGTGGTCACGGTAGACTCTTACGCTGTAAAGTAAAATATACTTAAATTTTGTAAAAATACATAGCTTAATCAGTTAATAAAGTGTTTTTCTTTAAATGAGTAATAGCTATGTCGATAAAAGACAATATTAAATTGGACCGCTTAAATTTGTGATGGGCTCAAAATAGAACACACTTTTAAAATTTGAGCTGAAAGTAATTGTAAGATAATAAATATATAATAAGACAATACTTTTTATATATTTTTTGCAGGTACAAAAAAGTGTCACAAAACGTTTGGGGTTATCACAAGCGTTAACTGTAGAAGAAGTATTTACATTATACGAACTATGCCGGTTCTATCGTACCTGGTCTCCAGAACATAAGAGCGCTTGGTGCGCTGCCTTTTCTCCGAACGACCTTCTAGTTCTGGAATATAGGGATGACGTCAGACACTATTACAAAAACGCCTACGGCTCTCCGGTGAGGACTTTCAAAACTACGTAGATTTAACAAATAACAAATTTAACATCTGGATCTCGCCTATCGAGTTGAAAAATCTGCTTCTTATTTTTTAGATCAATGCACTGCTTGCTCGTCCAGTACTGAAGAATCTATACGAAAGCTTAGAATTAGCGAAGCGAGGAGAGGGAAGAAGTATAGTAGCATATTTTGCTCATGACACTCTAATGGGTATGGTCTACAGTGCTCTTGGGCTATATAAAGACGATGAACCTATTAGCGCCCAATATAGGAGCCCCACTAGGAACTGGAGGACCTCTCACCTCGCTCCGTTCTCAGCGAATATTATGGCTTACTTAAATAGGTGAGTTTGGGAAGTTATTTTAACTATTTCTATATTTTACAAATCTATTTTTACTTTCGAGTTCAAAACGATAACTATAAGAAGGTGGTGTTGTAATTTCATTCTATATAAATCTATACTAACATAAAACAAAGGAACAACAGTGTGTAAATTGTCTATTTTCAGGTGTAATAATGGCTCTTACAAAGTACAAATATTTAACAACGAGAAACCGACATCGCTATGTCCTCTTGAGGGTTGCACATGGGACCAGTTTGTCTCCATCTTCCAACCCTTTACTGACGCCAACCTGGACTTCTGCAATCAGGATGATTTAGAAATGCAAGTCCCTGGAAGTGCTGCGGAATTTAGGTCGGTGATGAGTTTAGTGTTTTTAACGCTCTCCATCATTGTCCTTCGAATATGAGGATGTCAGTATGTATGTGGTCATATTGAAAAAAATCCCGGTGATACAAATTGTTTAATTAGTGACTGGATTTTAAATGTGTCTTTTATACTATGTTAATATATATATGGTATGTGTATTATATGTATATCGAATCGTAAACTTCAGCAATTAGTTTAATTAGATTAAAGTTTATTTATTACGTGTTCATCTTATTTCTATTTTCTATATTGTATAAAGAGGAGCTAATAATGACTAGTTTATATTTTTGTAGTTTTAATTTCAAAACGTTTCATATTCGACGTATAATTTTTTTGTCTATTTTCAAGCATAACTCTTCCATCCGTGGACTGATCTGGTTGAATGGCTTGTCAAATCATCGGATTTGCAGCGAACTGGTGACATCCGAGAATACCCTTTATAGGATCTCTATACGCCTAGTATATAAATAAACTTAATACACTTTATGTCATGTTTTTTGTGACTTGTAACCTTATTGATACCATTTTTAATAAAAGTCGGTTCTATTTCTTTAAACTTTTTTCAAACATAAACACAACACATGCGTTCAAAATTCATACTAATTAAATAAAAACTTTAAATAAATAAACACTAATAAATAGCGATCAGATCAGGACGTACTGTATATTTACGAGTCACTGATTGTCTCGTTGCAAAAACTCAGATCTTGTGTGAAATTGTTGAACTTCCTTTGGAAGTCTTGCCAGGAGCAGGCCCGTCGGGAGCAGAGGTGTACTTCCTTTTCATTCACAAAGAATTGCACTTTATAGATGCTGCCGTAAGAGTCATTGCATCTGGGAACCATTATTGTATAATGCAAATATTATAGAGAGTAATTTCATATTATAAATTCGCGTACTAATTTTATCTATTTAATTGTTGTATCTCTTCCTATATACATTTCACAGTTTTGATCGGTTGACTGGACTGACGCTTTTTTGTTCTCTTTATTTATTTTTGTATGTCAACTTACTAAATAAAAAATAATATATAGATTGTAATACGCACTTGTTCAACACGGCTACAAAGTTAGCCGCGTATGGCGTTAAGAAGCTCGTCCGCCAACGCCTCTTCTTGACCCGTTCGTAACCAGAAAGTGCTGGTCGGTCCACATATAGACCCAATGCTGCATACACCATACCCATCATCGTGTCGTGGGAGAAGTATGCTGAGAATGACGTAACACCTTTGGTTCCGTCCTCGAACTTCTCGTACAAATCCTTCAGACTTGATGCACCCAATTTACTATTTATGGGATCACCGTGTCCATTTCTACAATACAAGCGTTCGTAAAATATTTCTTTTACTATTTATTAAATTCCTATAGAATTTATTAACGTCTTATTCATACAAATATTTTATTAATAAACAAAGGTCAGATGGTTTCTGGAATTTCTATGATTCATTAGAATTCGACTAAACGAGGCAACATTTGATTTATAGAACGTTGAAATTAACTCGGTGTGTAAAAGTGAACTAGTTGATATGTGAAATTGGATTGCCTCCAAAATTGAAGGTATTTAGTGTTACATATATAAATATCTAGGCAATTTCTGTGTATTAAAATTAATATAAGTTAACCCTCTTGTTTGAATCAGTAAGAAACAATTCTTCCTTAGAAATTAAAATCGAAAGTTCTTGATCATACCTATAGTAATGTTGTAGATCCTCCACGTACTCAAGAACTTTAAGGTCATTGTCGTTGAAAAGGCCGCACCAGGCATCTATGTGGCTTGGTGATACGCTTCGATGAAACCGACAGACGTTATAAATCAGTAGAATAGTCTCTGGATTAAGTGTTTTTTCCAGCCCCGTCCGTTTTTGAATTGACATTTGTACCTAAAATATTATTACCATTACAAAGGAATAATTTTAAATTTCTAGCTTAAACAAATGTAACAATTAAACACTAGATTATACTGTGGAATACTTATTAGCTACTTCATCTAGTTGTTAAGAGAAATAGTACCTTTTGAAATTCATGAGATTGTAGATATTTATCAGTTTCCTGTGGTATCTTAGGGCCGGTGAGAATGTCATTATACCTTTTCTTACAATGTCTATAGGGCTGAAATTTTATGAACAATTTAATCCACATTAAGAAGTCTGTCAGAAATAGACGATCTGTGGTCATTACAGATACTATAATTTGATTTATATGTAAAGTAATACTGAAAGTCAAGTTTGCTAAAAAATACATTTAAATATTTTGTAAAAGTAATACGTATAAGTAATTTTAACTTAGTTTTATAATATAATACACATCTCTGTGTACTTACTCTGGCTGTGAGATCGTCACGTAACGAGCTAGAAATATTCAAAGTCTGATTGTTTCTCATCAGACCCTCTGCGAAAGCATTCGCGCTCTGCTGGGTCCTCTGTTCAATGGAAGCCCTGATCTGGTGTTTCTGTATATTCTTAAGGACATTTTCAAACTTTTCCCCGAATCTTTTCCCCATGTTTTGCATCTCCCAGGTGCCGGTAGCTGTTAGTTCTGTAGGTGATTCGTCTAGCTCTTCATTCCAACTCCATTTCTCCAAATTATCGATGTCCTATATTAAACATCAACTGTTTTTAGCTGCAATTACAATTTATCACACCAGGTTGTACAGACGGTAGGGTTATCCATATAAGTGAAGCAAATAAAAGAAACTTAATATAATTTGACTCGATGATAGTTAAAGAAAAATTTACAATGGAGTTATTATGTAATCATTTAATATATATTTGTACATTTATTTATGTCCGCTAATTTATACATGCATAGCAATGCATTCTTAAAGGCATCGTCTAAGCAACACAAATGTCATTTTTATAATTTATTACGGTACTTTAGACTTGTACTCGTTCCTTACCTGTGCACACATATCTCCACGCCCCTCTCGATGTGCCTTCACCACCTCTGGCGCAAGGTTTACCACAGTCTTCATCTTTTCCATCTCTTCTCGTTCAGGACGCTTCGTGCCATGACGAATCATCATCCAAACACTTACTGGCTCACATTCTATAGATACAATAGCAATCATTTATAACCCCAATTAATACAAAACACGTTAAGGAACTTTAATTCTGACTTCCTCTCTAATATGAAATATAATTAATGAAATATAATGAAAATACGTTAATTAATATTCTATATGTAGGTTAGTTACACTTTTTACCATATTATACTAACTATCTATTACGGGAACATCCCGTATATCACCCCTGACCATATCGTACGGAGTTTTGGTTCCAAAGAGTTTATAAGGGCATTTTTCGTTCCAGTAACACTTTCCTTCCGCTCTCCATAGTGACAGTAAAAGAAGTAGCCACCACATGACGTCTAGCTAAAACACTGACTGTCCTGTATCCACACTAAGTCGTATATGAGCACTAGAACACGTGCTTGTATCGCTAATTGGATAGATTGCTTTGTTTTAACGGTTCATTACATACTGGTTTTAGGTCGGCCGTACATTGTGCTACTTGTGTTCGAATGCATTCTTAGCAATTTTTTGTAGAAGGTTGGTGGGAAGCTTGTATATGTTAAATACACAAATATTTTCCTCAGAAGTAGTAAATGATTCTTTATAGGTCGAATCGAAGACGAAGTCTTGACGCAAGCAAAACGTTCTTGAATATTTAAAACGTGTAAATATAGATGTGTATAATAAATTAAGAAGCAACAGGAAAAATCATTGCCTATCTATACCGTGTACGCTAATAGTTATACAGGACTCGCTATGTATGATATTACTTTCCATCGTTTATTCTCAAGCTACGAGTAATACTTCTGGAATACTATGCATAATTTGCATTTTGTAGTAAATATGAGCAAAATATATAATTTCAATTGTAACTTATAAAATTATGTGAATTTATAAATATTTCATGTCCAGTCTGCGGCTGGCATAGGGTGTTATGGGCGTGTAATCGCGTGTCACATCGACAGTGATAAGGTTCACTAACCTGCACCTCATTTACGGATGTTACGAGAAACCTTTGTTTCTGCGGAAACGATCCATTATAAATTAAATGATAATTAATGTTATACAAATTACATTATACCAATAGAATTAATGCTTTACGTGTTCTTATGATTCCTATGGTTATGTTTTATTATATTAAGATCTTTGTTTCCTAAGGTTTGACGATAGGTTTTAACCCTGAAATTTATTTACACATTAGATCTACATCCAGCCTGCCGCAGGTGATGCGAGACTATCTATCTCTATCGTTTCTTTTTTATATTTTTTTTTTCGTTTCTTTAACAGTAATGTTTTAATGAGGTGTTTGAAATTCCTACACAAAATGTTATGTAATGTGTTTCTTCCGTCGTAAAGATATAAATAAAACAGCTGATTAAATTTTCTGACAACGATATCGCTTTATTTGGATGTAAGCAGAGCGGGCGAGCGATGCTCGGCGGCGGTGAGGCGGGATGGGGGTTGTGTCTCTTGGAGCTCGACGCGCGCGCACCGCTCGCTCGCCCGCGCGATACAGACGGTAATCAATAAATAAATATCAACAATTACAAAATACTTCGTAAAAACATAGTGTATACAGTTTTCTATACAAGTCCTAACAGTTCATCGTTCACGCGAATACACTGGTGTTACATTTACAGTCCGTTTTATTGTTTATGGAACGTTTAAAAATCTTCGGGCGCCAGGTCGAACCTTGGTGGGAAGGTACCGAAACCGTCGAGGGCGGGGCGCGAACGTGGGGGCTGAAAAATACAGATGACGTCAATATTTACAATTTCATAATAGCAAATAATTGAAAGGAAAAACAATATAAACAGCAAAGCCTATCATGTCATGTAAAGGAATATATTTTTTCTGTGAAAACTTTCGAGGTCATTTTTTTCTGGGGCTCAAGGAATAAAAAAATTTACTACGACCACTGTTAAAAATGTAGCATGCAGGTCTCATGCCTGGATTGGATACAGATTGTCCTTGACTTGGGAGAGTTCCCATGCAAAATATACACATTTTTCGTGCATTTAAACTTAAGAAACACAATCTATCATTTCAGCTCATATAGACCTATGTAATTAAGTATGGGCACGGTACTCAGTGCAGTCCTTAAGAGTTTCGTTGAGTAAAACAACTTACATTAACTGCGGTGATGATCTAGACACGTCCTTTAACGGACGCCTGAGTGAATAAAATAAAAGCGGCTTAGTTAAACAACGTACTATCATAGAATATGGGAAACGCACAGAATGATTTCATTAAGTGAAAATATCCTGTTTATTAAATAATAATTTCGTCAACTCACCGCTGGACTGACTCCTCTCGCAGTGGATCCCGCACGTCCCTTGCCTCGGAATTTGCTGATGGCCTGCTCAGCTAGGTCTGCCCTTTCCTCAGCTTCTTCCAACTCTTGTTGTGCTTTGCGGAACTTGGCCAAGTTAAGAGCTGCAATTTCTTCGGCTTCCTCGATCTGCCTCTTGTAGGTCTTGATCTTCTGTTGAAGTTTGTCAACAAGGTCTTGCATACGTTCGTGGTTCTTGCGGTCTTCCTCAGCCTGGAACGTCAACTCCTTGATGCGTCTCTCAGCCTTACGGAGGTTCTTTTGGGCATCAGCGTGCCTTCTTTGTTCACCATCCAGTTCGTTTTCGAGTTCACGTACTCTCTGTTCAAGTTTCTGGATAGCCTTCTTACCACCCTTAAGAGCGTTAGCTTCGGCTTCGTCGAGTCTGACTTGCAGTTCCTTGATTTGTTGTTCAAGGGCTTTGCGGAGTTTCTCTTGTGTCTGGGCATGTTCTTGTTCAGCGCGGAGCTCGTCAGCAAGTCTGGCAGCGTCAACCATAGCCTTCTTTGCCTTCTCTTCTGAGTTCTTAGCCTCGTTAAGAAGTTCGTCAAGGTCGGAGTGCAAAGTCTGTAATTCAGATTCAAGTTTCCTCTTGGCAGCGGATAGTGATGCACTCTGAGCGGACAGTTCATTGAGTTGTTCATGAGCGTCACCCAATTCCTGTTCAGCTTGGCGGCGGGCACGGTCAGCCTGTTCTAGAAGAGTGCGAGATTCTTCAAGCTCGTTCTGGAGAGCGTTAGCACGACGTTCAGAGATTCCGAGCTGTTCACGAGCATCGTCACGGGCGCGCTGTTCCTCTTCAAGAGCGGTCTGGAGATCCTTAATCTGTTGCTGGTAGCGTTTGATGTTCTTCTGGGCCTCAGCGTTGGCCTTGTTAGCGTGGTCAAGAGCGATCTCTAGTTCGTTGATGTCAGCTTCAAGCTTCTTCTTCATGCGCAGCGCCTCAGCTTTGCCCTTGGCTTCGGCTTCGAGGGATGCTTGCATAGAGTCGAGTGCACGCTGGTGGTTCTTGCGGGTGTTTTCGAATTCCTCTTCCTTCTCTTGGATTCTCCTGTCGATTTCTTGTCTGACCTGAGACAACTCCAATTGGGCACGCAGGACCTTGTTTTCTTCCTGTTCAAGAGCAGCTTCAGCCTCCTCAAGAGCAGCCTGGAGCTCGTCTTTTTCGGCTTCAAGACGCTTCCTAGCCTTTTCGATTTCGTGAATGTTGCGGCCACCTTCTCCGATTTGGTCAAGCAAGTCCTTGACTTCATCGGCGAGGTTCTTGTTTTCACGACGCACGGCTTCAAGTTGTTCTTGGCCTTCTTCGTAGGCACCCTTAAGACGGAACAATTCAGTGGAGTAGTTACGGCATTCCTTTTGGCTGGCATCAAGTTCAGCAGCCAGGTCATCAACCTTGAGTTTCCATTCTCCAATAATCTTGTCAAACGCCTTCTGTTTCTTCTCAGCGGCGTTAGCGATGGCGGTTGCTCTGTCAACTTCAAGCTGTAAGTCTTCGACTTCAGTAGCAAGGCGCTGCTTAGTCTTTTCAAGAGCGACAACCTTCTGGTTAAGTGATTCAATGGTCTCCTCGGCTTCTGCAAGGCGGGCCTGGAGCTTGCGCTTCGCTTCCTCGAGCTCCTCGGAGCGGGCAACTCCTTCGGACTCGTACTTTGAGCGCCATAATTGAGCTTCAGCGTTAGCCTTGGACAATTGGCGTTGTAAGTCAGCCTTGCCCTCAGCTTCCTCTTCGACTTGCTCGCGTATGTTGTCCAAGTCGTGTTCCAAATTGCGGAACTTACCAAGAAGTGTCGCGCGTTCCTATACAAAAAGAAATTATACATAAAATTGACTAAATACAAATAAAATGCAAAGATTTTTTTGGTCAAGACAGTTTAAAAAATTGTCTATAAGATATATTCGAACGTACAAGACTGTTATGGAATACGTGAATTAATTTTGCCTATTATTTTATATCCGACTTACCCTGGACTCTTCGTCGGCAAGCCTCTTCGTGTCCTCAAGCTGAGTGGTGAGAGACACCTTGATCTTGGAGAGCTGTGAGACTTGAGATTCAGCTTCTTCGAGTTGGCGGAGCAAGTCAGAGTTCTCGATGGAGAGCTTCTTCTTGGCAGCGTCCAAGTCGTTGAGAGTACGGTTAGCTTCATCAGCCTTGCTCTGTACCTCATTGAGTTGGTGTTGCAGCTGCTTGACGATCTTTTCTTGGGCAGCCTGTCATATATTAATTCGATTAGTTTTTTATAATTCTTTGATTACGAATTCCTCATCTTATGTTTTAGTACTTAACTAAGGTAATCATAATTTTTAAATATGTATTAAGTATAATCATTGAAAAAGGATGCAGGATTTAGTGATTATTTCGTAATAAAGCAATCAATTTTATCTATGTTATGGTTGTAAGTCTAAGAGCGTAAGATCAATCTCGAATTCATTATAATTTAGATGAAAATTTGCATGCTTCTTATTATTTTTAATTATTTTTTGTTATACACACATAAAAATAAGCGGCCTTCATGCGCTTTTCTTATTAAATGTCGTTTTAATGTTTTACGTTGGAATTATTAATAATATTATTAGTTTGGATATGATGATTTGTATATATGAGAATTGTGTCTATTTGTTTAAGTTTCAAAAGCTTTGAAGCGCTGCAGCGGCTGGTGCTTGCACCATATCTCCATCAATTTATACCTTTTCGTTGGACAAATGGTCGAGACCGGCACGAAGGTCATTGACTTCGCTAAAGTATTGAGAGCGCTCTTTCTCAGCCCTGGATACATAGAATATAACAAAAGAATATTTAATAACAAACTTTAACATAAATAAAAGTATGGCTGCAGCGACCTAAATTTCATGTCATGATTCATTTGTAATAGGTATCATGTTTGGGTGTAATGTCAGATTAGGTCATGCAGGTTCACCCCGAGCGACAGACATGCCTCTCTCGGTGACATGTACCTTCTCTCTCGCTACTTGGTCAATAGAAGCACGCGTGTTGTTAAGCTCGTTGTAGCATGACGCACGGTCGTGCTCAGCCCTGAATGTTGCATTGTATTAATATCCTTTACTCAAATTGCGTCACTTCATATTTTGGAAACACAAAACTATTTTTAGCCTTTGCTTGTTTTTACATAAGTACCTAATGTGGACCGCCTAAAAAATAGTTCTTACTAACACAAATGGGGTATATTTCTCCATTTTAATTGTTCAATTATTATTTTTTTACTATTTAAATTGGTAAAGATTCATTTTATATATTTGTGGATAGAGATTATACTCACTTAGCCTTAAGTTTGTTGAGTTGGTCAAGCTGCTCGCCCATCTCGGCAACGGCATCGTTGTGCTTCTTGCGCAAGCTAGCGAGTGTCGACTCGTGTTGGATGTTAGCCTCCTCCAAGTCACGACGTAGCTTGCTAAGTTCAGCCTCACGCTTCTTGTTGAGCTCAATTTGAGCAGAGGTAGCACCACCGGCCTCCTCCAAACGCTCACCGAGTTCTTCAAGCTCGCGTGCGAGGTCGGCGCGTTGCTTCTCGGCCTTGGCACGAGCTTGTCTCTCCGACTCCACTTCCTCTTCGAGTTCTTCGATGCGAGCCTGGAGTTCCTTGATCTGTTTCTGGAGTTTGCTGACCAACGATTGTTCGTCTTCAAGCTTGGCAGTAAGGGAAGAAATCTCTTTGTCTTTGCGTTGGATGGTTTGTTCAAGTTCCTTCTTGTTGCGCTCCAAGTCAGCAACGGCCTCCTGAGTAAGCTTGAGGTCACCCTCAACCTTCCTCCTCTGCTTCTCAACGTCACCACGAAGTTTCTTTTCACGCTCCAAGGAATCTTCCAGCTCGTCGAGGGTCTGCTCCAACTTTTGCTTAACCTTGTTGAGGTGATTGACCTTGTCTTCGGCGGCTTGGAGTTCCTCAGATGTCTTCTGGTTGCTCTCACCCTGTAATTTCTTCTCTTTGTTCAACTTGTTGATGAGTTCATCTTGGTGGGCGATCTCATCGTTAAGGTTGCGTATTTGGTGGTCCTTTGTAGCCTTGTCTTGTTCGGCCTTCTGAACGGAAAGTTCCAAATCTTCAACATCCTTCTTAAGTCCTGAGATTTCCTGTTCCAACTTCTTCTTCGCCTGGAAGAGCTGATTACGGGCATCCTCTTCTTGTGTAAGACGGTCTTGTGTGTCCTGTGTTACAGTTATAAATTAAGACCAATATGTAAAAAGATGTAAAATTTGTATCTACGAATCTGTTTCCTGTCTATTGGCTCATAATTACCGTACTAATGTTAAACTTGCAATAAAATTGAATGTTGCAGACATGCAATAATTTAAACTTCCCACGCCACGAATATAAACAAATTTTGTTTATTTAAAGAACCTGAGTTAAGAAACCATGTGCTCCGTAACATGATTCGCAACAATGTTAATCCATGACGAATCTTTTCTATTACTATTTTTATAAAAAGTAATTAAAAAACGACATATATAAAACTGAAGTTTATGATTTATTGTATGTAGAACGCGCTATGTCAGGACTACTGATTCTACGATATATTATACGGACGGAGCAGAGCTTTTTGAGAGCTTTTGGTGTATACTGCGTAGACGGTTAAACGGAAAACTAATATCTAAAAAAATATTACAATTTTAAAATAGCTCAAACATAATTTTATGTTAGAGCTATAAGTATAAGACAAAACAGGTGAAAAGGTTACTAAAGTCAAAACTATTTTTAAATTGTAATTACGATACGATTTCCTTACTTTCTCGTAGTTACGTAAATAGGTATATTCAGTAGTATAATATATGTATTGTAAATTACTTACCCTAAGCTGATTTTCGAGGTCGGCTTTCTGAGCCTGCAGCTTGTTAGCGCGATCCTGCACTTCGCTGAGTGAGCCCTTTTCTCCTTCCAAGTTGGCGAGCAGTGCCTGCTTCTCTTCCAACAGCTTGGCATTGAGAGCCTCCACCTCCTTGCGGAGCTTTTCTTCCTTCTCGAAAGCCTCCTGGGCCTTCTGTGCCTTTTCCTCGAGTTTCTGCAATATCACTTCACCTTTATCCATACCATCCCAAACAGATAAATGATTCGCTGCCATTATCAATTATAAATTTACAGCATCAAAATTGAAGAAAAAAAAAGTATAATATTAGGAATGCAATAATTATTTCGATTCGTTCGTAAGGCGTATAAAGGCAGGGATGCGCGCGCGCCGGCCGTCCCGCTACTAAGTGTGGCTGGAGAATTCCAGCGCACGGTTTGCGCCCCCGCAGCACTCATGTAAGGCCCGCTGGAGTGGGGCGGTTCCAGAAATGGAGGCGGCAGGTACGGTGGTGTCACGTAACCGCCAGGTGGGCGCGGCTGTGCTATTTGTAGGGGCCTGATTCATACTCTCCGCGCAAAATATTTTATGGGTCACTGTTCAATCATAACGCGTGCGTCAGGTGTGCGGAAGTTGTACTCACCGCAATCTCGTCCTCGATACGGGTGACGTTGAGGAGGGGCTTGACCCTCTGCCACAACTTCCACCATGGCCAGGTGCGGAGCTGCAAGTATTTGCGCAAGTTGCGCTGGACAACTTGGAGAGCAATTCTACAAAAGAAAAAAGTCGTTTTGGCGAAATCTGTATTAAGATAAGGAAATACACAACTTGTCGAACAATAACAGCTTTATCTATAAATGTACCTCTGTTCCTGCAGCCTCTTGAACTCTTTACGTGACAGGTAACCACGGATGTAGGATTGTAACCAAGAAACAATCTTAGACAACCTATCGTCACGTAACTCTTCCATCTGACCCAGGACTCCGGCGCGGAAGAATACCTGTTTTCCCACAGCAAAAATTGATATAAATTAAAGTTCTTTTAAAAATGTATCGAACATATTTTTCGTATTTATAGCTTAATAATGCAAATAGTATATATATGGTGCAGTATATATCAAATAAATATTAAGCAAAAGATAGATAAATACTCATCAACGGTTAACAACAACAAAATTAATAGTTATTCATCCCATTTCTTTAAATAATCACACATTATTGAGTATATTTCATCATTTTAAACTAATTTAATAATATATGTGTTCTTCTTTAAAGAATTAAGATAACCCAATGAAAGAATGTTATCGTGCACAGTGAAGTAAGGATAACAGCTATAGTGATTTAGATCACTACCTTTGTCTTTCCAAGCCTGAAAGACTCCGAGTCCAAGCCGGTATGTTCGAGAATTTTCTCGGTAGCTTTCTCCGGTGAAATAGGTTCTTTAAGCAGGTTCGGGCACAGAATTTTGTATCTGCGTTTTGGAGCACACAAATCACAATAAAATGGTGAAATGATCCGAATATCAAGAAAACGACATAAAATACAACTTGACCTTTACTTGAATTTAATGATAACCTGAAACATATTTACTAAAAGGAAGACTATACTTTCAAGTTACTAGTCAAAAGTGTATAATGTCGCTTGATATACGGGTTAATGGGAGAAGGTAAGTTAATTCCGAGCCTAAGTAGCGTGGGCTCTGTATGATAAGGAACCTTAATTCCCAAACATTAATCCGATGAATAAAGCATTATCAAACTCTCAATAATTCCGGGGTAAGCACTCTTAAAACACATCGATGATTCTCATATCTCATATCACAAACTACAGTCAATCCAGTATAACATGCCTTGGTGTGACCGAGACGGTATGATTCAACATCCAACCCAGTCGTTTCCAGGATAATTTGAGCGATTTTCTTAGGATCGGATTCCTTGGCGACTGCTTGTGGGGCCAGGATCTTGTAGCTACATTATCAAAACAATCAAGTCACAACGTAAGGAAATGCACAAAAAGAGAGACCATGAAAAACTCCGACGTATTTTGTCAACGCCAGATAATTAAGGTAGTTATATCATAATATACCTTACCACGAGATATTCAAATATCTGTGTATTAAATGTAGGACTCAAATAAACCCTAATTCCAGAACATTCTATATGCATAGTTGAACTCTATTCGCTAGAGCTTAGAGGTGCTAAAGAAAGGAAGAGGGCAAAGTGAAACTATAGATCGTTCTTTCGCGCGGCCTTGCCTTTGTGTGCCCGATACGATAACTATCAGGGTCAAGATTGACGGCTTCCAGACATTTCCTAGCTGCTTCTTTAGGATCTTTCTCTGCTTGCATGATGGCTGGCGCAAGAATCATGTAACTGTTCATTAAATATAATGGTTATATAATTGTAAATAAATGAAATCCCCAGGTGATACTTTGCACCAATTAGTCGCTGACACATTTCAAAATAGTAACTCGTACGAATATTTGAATACCGTCAGCATAGGCACCTGTTACAGTACCAAAATAGCATCGAATATTCCAGTGCGAAAAGAATTTTGTTTAGACTTGCGGCTAAGAATAGTCAACTTATTGAAACCTGAAATATATTGTGTTTTTTTGTTTGCTAGGTTCGAAAATATATCCGGAGCTAAAATGTGATGTTATAGGAATCTTACCGGAGTTTGAAGTCGGGGTAGACCATCCTGTTGGGGAAACCTTTACGACAGATACGGATACCCTCAAGCACACCGTTACATGTCAGCTGGTGCATCACAAGGTGAGAGTCGATAAGACCTGTCGGAAGACAGTACATTATCAAGAGGTGGTGCATTATTATTACAACATTTATTAAGACAGACATAGCTTTATCCTATGGGAAATAAAAAAACCCCTTTAAAAGCATATTTCAGTGCTATAGATTTTTGCCTATTTTCGCGAGGAATCAAAACATATTTTAAACTCAATCATCTGATTGATTATATCTATAATAACTTCATGAGTAATTCCACAAAGTAAAGACATTCGAATCTAAGTATTAAGATAGATTATTAAATCTATAAATATTAAACAGGATATAGTGTTAGTCGTATTTTTATTCTTGTGCATAGATAAACTTGGAGGAATGAGTAACGCGCCAAATATAGCGAGTCACCGGGAGCGCCACGCGAGCGCATATAGTACGACTTGTAGGCGGAGTGTTTATTATAACTTCTTACGAAAGTTATTTTCATCTTTAACCTGAATCTGAATAATAGTTTTATGCAATTATGAACGCTGTACTTACCAGCCTGTTTCAGCTCGTTGGGGATAATACAACGTACGAAGTGAGGTTGGGTGGACCTCAGTGTTGTCATCAAGTTGTTAAGTTGTTCCTGACATACAAATACATGTTAGATATCATGATACTAAATACTGTACGATTTATAATAATTAAATCTGATTTTATGATCTGATTTGCTGTAGTACAATAGTAACGTCTGGATAACATTTTTTATGTAACTAAAATATAGGTAGATAATATTTTATTATACCTCTATTTTTAAACATGAAATCTTTAAGCTAAACATAAAAAGCAACACGCTAAAATGATATGCGATATGAAAGTACGTTGATGGGTGGGTGAACACGTATTAGAACATTGATCGGTTTGTTAGAAATACACTCAAAAACAAACAAAAATTAGTGTATTATTAGAAACGAAAATTGCGGTTTTACCGATTTTGCCATTTACTTTGAAGTATTTAAACACACATATTGTTTGTGTGTATAATGTGATTTTAAATCAATGATTCACACATGAATTATTAATAACAGAATTGTGACAAAAGGCGATCGTAGCCCATTCATTCTGGCACTGATAGCTATATCCAGTTTAGATATAGTTGCAAGTGTAAAGCTACATTTATGTAGAATTCTACACTGCGTGATAACGAATAATCAATTGTAACTATTATAATAATTTTAATACCCTGTAGGCAGATGAGACAGTTGCGAAACCACCACCCTTCTTACCGCGACCGCCTGGATTACAGTAACAAGCACAAATTAATGCAAAGACGACCACAGAGACAAAGACTAAGGGCATTACCGACGATACCCGGACGCTACACCAATCGCGCTGGAATCTAACGCTTACGTGGACGGACAATTGCTAGACCCCAGGGCTACCAACCATCTTCTATTTGCAGCGTAAAAGACTTACAGACAGACAGTAACTTTGTGTATTATTTAGTAAGTCAGTGGCGTAGGAATTGCCAGCCCTGAGGTGGTGAACGAGGACAAAAGCCACGTGATACAGAAGCAAGTAATGACGATTCGAGTAGCTTTTTACCCTGTACAGTGATGATACAGTCTGGAAGGCGGAACCCTTGGCACGCTTGCCTCCAGCTCCTAGTTTATAAATCAGTATATCAGATACACCATATTACACCATTTTATTATTTTGCAATACATACGGTCAGCAATTGACATATTTGCATATATGTCAAGTGAAATACGACACAAAGATAGATAAATTTATCAATCTATAAACCTGAAATGTGCCAACCATGTAAAACATAAAATAATGTAATATACTTACTATAACTAGGGTTAAGGTACTTTTATAAGGTAAGTACTTATGAAAGTAAAAATATTATAAATACGTCATGTTATCAAAACTAATCAAGATTTTTTTTAATGGTCTACTGTACATTTAACAACAGGGTTGTAGAAGATATATTTTCGTTATGAAAGTGTTTTCTTTATTTATTGGTTACTATTCACGATTGACACCTGTAGCTGCATTGACTTATTTTATAATAATATACCCATAAATAATAAAACTATAAAAAATATTAAATCATTACGCACCCTTGCCACCACCACCAGCACCGGCATCTCCGGACTGACCAGGATGGTCAGCGAAAATCTCTACCAACAGCTTGTTGGATCCCTTCTTGAACTGGTCAACGACCGTGTCGTTCAAGGGGTCCTTGTTCTTCTCAAGCCATCCAGTGATATTGTAGCCGACCTAGATACCGTACATAAATATCGATTAGAAAACAAAATAAGTTGATACATTAAGATATGTTTTAAATATTTATTGAAAAGAAGCGGCTGTGGATAGAGATACTTACGTTACCGGCGTAGTGACCAATAGCGAAGTGAGCTGCCTGGCAACCAGGCTTGGGGGGCTTGGGCTTCAGGTAAGGAGCAGATTTGCCCAAGTGGTTGTTGTTCAACTTTTCAACAAAGGTCTGGTCGGTGGCTTTCGGGAACATAGACTCTTCCTCAAGAATGGAGAGGATACCCATGGGCTGTAAGCAGACTGATAGTATTAGATCTTGCCTTTTAAATGGCGCCTCATGATATGTTTGTGGACTTGGGTATAGTAAAATTAATATTTAATTCTTATGTAACTTAAAATTTGTGAATGTGTGTCATCAGTTATAGTACTTTAAAAGGGACATATCATGAGACTTAGCTGTATGTAAATGTGAACTTTTAGGTTAAGCGTTACGTCTGAAGCATCATGCAAGATGTGTAGTTTATGATGTTAGAGTTCAAAATGCTTACCGTACAACTATTACAAATATCCGATCATGTTTTTAACTTGAATTATGTAGCAGTTAGGTTTTTTAAATATTGAGCATAGCAAAAGTTAATAAAATTATTATTATTTTTTTATTATAATTTAAATTATTATTATTAATTGTCATTTTATATTTTGTAGGCTACGACATAATTTAGTAAGCTCATAAATATGGGAAAATAATTTAAACTAAAGGTAAATTAAACTAAAGGTTTATAGTAAAAAAACTTGCGAATTTCAGTTCTAAAACAAACAATTTGTAAAGGCTTATTTTCATATATCTACTACGGCATATTATTCCTTGATTTTTATTGCACTAATGCCTACTCCGCTAAAGAAGTTAAAGCCTTTAATACCTTTTCTATTAAGTCTATTGTCGGTTGGAGATCCATACCAAAATCAATAAAGTTCCATTGAATATCTTCTCTCTCATATTCTTCTTGTTCAAGAATAAACATGAAATGATTATAGAACTGTTGCAACTTTTCATTTGTAAAATTTACGCAAAGCTGATTAAATCCATTAATCTGTAGAGCGCAATAACGAAATATATATACTTGTTAAATATCAAAGTGTACATAATGAGTAATGTAGCGTGTGAGAGATTCATAGCGTAGTGATTATTGTAAAACGAAAAAACACAGGAACACTCTAGTCACACAACACAGGTAGCTGCATTTGTATGTCCGTAGAGAAAAACCATATAGGCTTTGCTCGTGGACTATGGCGAGTTGCAAGCGTTCATTGTTGCATTACCGCCATCTACCTTTTCAATAAGGTCAATGCAATGTTGAAGGTCCATGCCAAAGTCAATGAAAGTCCACTCGATGCCTTCGCGCTGGTATTCCTCTTGTTCCAGTACGAACATGTGGTGGTTAAAGAACTGCTGCAGTTTCTCGTTGGTGAAATTAATGCAGAGTTGTTCAAAACCATTGAACTGCAGGGACACAATTAATAGAAAAGGTTAGTGTTAGATGGAAAAATGACTACGGATCACATTCCGTAGTTGGTGGTATTCGGATCACATTCCGCTGTTGATGGTATTCGGATCACATTCCGTAGTTAATTCCCTATCCGAGATATCGCGCTAGACGCTGAAGCGAAGTCTATCTCCATAGACGATTCCTCTGCTGTGCTGGCGGGGACTGCGGTCGGCGGGCGCTACCACTCTTTCTGCTACTGTCGACGAGCATTACCTTCTCGATAAGATCGATACAAGCGAGCAAGTCCATCCCAAAGTCGATGAAGGTCCACGTGATGCCCTCTTTCTTATACTCCTCTTGTTCGAGGACAAACATATGATGATTAAAGAACTGCTGCAGCCGCTCGTTCGTGAAGTTAATGCAGAGTTGCTCGAAACCATTGTACTTTATGAACAATACGACCGATCAGACGTGACACATAAATGAGTTAGAGGTACAATAATTAGTAGTAAAGTAAACAAACACCAGAAACATCCAAGACTCGAGAGGGTTCATCCACCCGGTGCGGATACCTTTTCGATAAGGTCTATGCAGGCGAGCAAGTCCATTCCGAAATCAATGAACTCCCAGTGGATGCCCTCTTTCTGATATTCTTCTTGCTCCAACACAAACATGTGGTGGTTGAAGAATTGTTGCAATTTTTCATTTGTGAAGTTAATGCAAAGTTGTTCGAACCCATTGTACTAAAGATTAAAGTACCGTTATTATGGAGGAATTTAAAGAAAATATAGTATAAATGTGCTGAAAAAAATCATTGTTATGCTTATTTAAAAAAAAAATATGTAGGTAATTTCATATTTACTATACTCCATGAATTTCTTTTCAAATTCAATGCCCATTATATATGCCTACGCAATTAAATTAAAAACAGGTTTATCTTGATAATTGTTGTAAGTCTCAAAATGAGTCATTTAAATTGCATATAGGCTCTATAATCTTTGCCTAAATATATCGCTGATACTTACGTCGAAGATCTCGAAACCGGCGATATCAAGCACACCAATGAAGTGTTGCCTCTTTTGCTTGGTGTCAAGAGTCTCGTTACATTTCTTGACCAGCCACTTGAACAGCCTGTCAAATACACCCTTGCAGAGGGCACCGATGGAGTTGGTGACCTGGTCCTTGTTACGCCCTTGGGTCACGAACTCGTTTCCGACCTTGATACGGGGCTTCAACAAGTTCTTGTACAGGTCAGCGCAGTCAACACCGAAGAGCTTGGCGACCTTCTCTCCCTCCTGTGTATGAAAAAAGTGAAAATATTATTTTTCTGGGGCGTTTTTGAAGATTGGGCAGCAAATTTTATATCCAAAGATATTCTACTTGCCTCAGTTCCGTCAGCTTCAGCTTGCTCCTCACGACCCCTCTGTTTGAACTTCATGCAACCCATGTGCATAACAGCAGCTGTGATCTTGTAAACATTGTCTTTCTCTTCTTGAGTGAAACCCAAGATGTCGAAGGCTTGCTACAATACAACGTAATAATTACAATTTGTCGATTGCGCTGTTTTCGTGTAAGAACTTTGTTAATCTAAATATATGTAAGTTTTAATTAATTAATTAACACACAGAATGTTGATATGGCAGTAGATATTATTGAGTTAAAGCATTATAAGAGCAGAAGCTGTGAGGATTTGGTATCGAGCACAGATTATAGGTTGCATCATCATATCAATGATCGGGTATCAATCAGGTGTTGAAATCAATAACAATAAATATTCTTTTAAACAAATAAATTTCATCTAAAGGACACGAGCATCACGGGGCTACATATCTCCTTGGGTTCACTCGATTGCTAGAGATTGCAACTTACGTCTGTTAACTGACATTCTTCTCCATCATCGACGTTTGGTATGGTAATTTTACCCTGTGCGACGATCATGTAATCGTATATGTCGTTTGACAACATACACATTTCTGCCGGTCAACAATTTATCATAAGCACATTACATAGAGTTTCCCTTGACAAAATAACCTGCCTAGCCTCCTAACTGTCAGTTTTGTGTCTGTGTCGGTGTGCTGATTACATTACTTACTGGGGTACAACCTGTGCTACAATTGCAGAATAGTGCTTGTCAGAATTTTGAGTCAGATTGTAAATGTTTTATAAACGTTTGTCGTTATTATCAGACTTCTAATTTGTTGAAGTAGACAATTACTAGTAAACCTTACTCAAAACACCTAACAAGCACAAAGGCGACTCGAGAGACGCAAGCGAAGCAAGCAACAGCTGAAAAATGATTGTAAAGCATAGTGACGTGCCAGTAGTCATTATCTGGACGTACGTCTGTGAGTTTCATTTCCTCGCCGTCATCAACGCCAGGGATGATTGTCTTTCCTTGCGATACGATGTTGTAGTCCATGATGTCGTTGGACAAAAGACAGATGGCTATAAAAGGACACCAATCACAGTCAAATAAGCATTGGTGTAGAGGTATTGGGAAGAATAGAGCATGCTATCGGGTACCTAGGGTACTATAGATAAAAGGAAATCTCGTTCCGTTCTAGGGCGAGATTTGGCTGCCGGTTATATGCGGCGTGCCATGTCTATCTTGGATTGGGCTACACTTACATCGGTCAATACACATTCCTCTCCATCATCAACGTTGGGAATGGTAGTTTTTCCTTGCGATACGATGTTATAATCATATACGTTGTCGGACAGCAAACACATGGCTACATTATGAAATCCAAATTAAATGTAAATTACGCAGAATGGGGTCACACATAAATACATAAACTACGAGTATATCGCATACTATTTTATACTACTTAGGAGCATTTGGTATTTTGTACAAAATAGAGATCTGTGAGTGTAAAACTGTATAAGTTATTTATATTGTATACAAAATAATGACTAATTATTTCAACGTTCAATTTCGTTCATAGAAAAATATACTATCATATATATTATTTATAATATATATATGTTATATTAATATAGTTATAATTACATAATAATTTTGAAATAAAGTAATTTTTTGAAATTATCTTGTATTGCGAATTATGTAGTGGATTAAAACCATAGTTTACCTAAAATAACTTTTAGTTTACGTAATACTCTTTTTGCTTTAGAGCAATAATGTTTTTCGAACTTGCTGTTCTCTCAAGTATCTTAATTAGAAGAAAAACTTTAACTGTTTACTATTAAAAATCCATCTAATCGATTCTATCTGGAAGCGGACACATACCCTTAAGTCCATTGACAGAGCCGGACATCATCTGGTAGAAGATGTGGTAAGAACGCTCCAGCGCCTGTTGGGAGATTACACGGGCCTTCTCCAGCAGATCTAAAGAATGATAAGTCAAATTTAACAAAATATCAGAATACAATCAGAATTAAAGACACTTTTGTTTCTAATGTTATTTACATTTATGTTTCTATGCTATCTCAAAATTTATTTTGTTTATTGTTTTGTAAATATAATTACGGTTCAGTAAAGTTCGTTCATTCTTGTATACGAGTATATTAGTGCCATACTTACAAGTTTCAATGTCAGCTCCGGCCAGTTTACCAGATGGTCCGAAGTGGATACGGATGAATTTACCCTGGAGAACACCAAAATCATTATTTACTATAATTGATACAGCATATTTGAATGACGGTATCCATAATACCATGTTATTGTAATATTGCATTTATAAGTTGAATGTGTGTTAAGAAGAATACTTACGAAACGAGAGGAGTTGTCGTTACGGACGGTCTTGGCGTTACCGAAGGCTTCAAGTACAGGGTTAGTTTGTACTACTTGGTCCTCTAGAGAGCCCTTCTTCTCCTGGCTTGGGTCCTTCTTTTGCGACGCACCAACGGTCGCGAAGTACGCAATTACCTTCTTCGTGTTTTCAGTCTTACCAGCACCAGACTCACCGCTGTTAACACAAAGATTTTATTAGGTTTGTTTTACAGATCAAAATAGAGTTACAAAAGTAATGACCTATTCAATAAATAGTGACAAAATAGTGAAAAACCAAAATCGTTAGTTTTGTACTAACGATTTTGGTTTTTCATTAAGGACTTGATTTACATTACATTATGCAGAGAAAAAGGGCTCCCTGGGAGCCCTTAGTATCTCGCGGTAAAGTAGCCCGTTTCACAATGTATTTATTGGTTCTTTATATATTGTTTAATGCACAAGAGTTCAAAAATATCAGATATAAAATTATACGTACGTAATCAACATAGATTGATTCTCGTGGTTGGTTAACATGTTGACGTAAGCACCGTCGGAAATAGCGAAAATATGGGGTGGTACTTCCGAACGACGCTTGCCTCGGTAGAGCTTGGCACATCGTGTCGTGTACACGGGGAACCTCTTGTAAGGGTTGATAGCCACACAGAAGAGACCCGAGTAAGTCTGTACGAATAAATAAGGGTTAAAGCATATATTAATTCGAATATAACTTGAAACAATTATCACGTCATTTAATAACATGTAAAATAGTATTTCTTGATATTTTTAGTTTGGCGTATTCACAACCCCTGAGTAAAAGTCTTTTTACGTTATTTTTTTGCAAGTAGCGTGATAATTATTCTAGTAAGAAGGTACTTTTACAACGATTAATAGCAAGGGGTGTATTTTAATTTTTATCTACATTATTTGTAGTTTCCGCATTATTATTCTCATCCCTTACTAATAATCTCCGCTGTGCTGTCTCACACATATAGTAACCAAAACTTAAACCATTAAAACAGGCTGTTTTGGTAACTATGTTCACTTATGGTACTTAAAACCAAACAGAAGTAAAACATAAACCATCGCAGAGAGAGTACTGTACTAATACTTTGTCTCTGCTATAGAAAAAAACATAGAATTTCTCACTTGGCCTATTTTATTTCAATAATTGGTCTTACATTTAAAATTTAGTATAAGCCAGGTGAAATATCTATTAACAATAAAAGTCCTAAATAGAGAAATATCGAGCATGGACATTTTACGATGCCTTTTGCTCCAGTTGACCTCAAAGATTGAACGTTAAATACAACATAGAACTAAATCCTAAAAAATGTGTTAGTGACACGATGTCGTATACGATGCGCACCCGCCGACTTGTCCTACGTAAGAGGTTTCAAGACCGGCCGTGACGATGGCAGCGAGGTTCTGATAGGGTAAAGGAGGGGAAACATGTCGGTTACCTTAGTTAAAAAAAAATTTAGTCCCTGTTTTACAGTTTACTATCAATTTTTTGTTATTGATTTTGATTATTAGTGTCCTTGAAATAGATATAATTTTTTTTTCATTATTTTGAATCAAGTGTAACTCTAAAATTTGAGCTGGACTCTAAAAGTTCTAACAGATTAGGAATAAACAGATAAATAAATACTTTAGAGGTGTTGATGTATTTATAAACGGAGCTCCAATTGAACGACTAGTATTAATAGCAGATACCCATTAATATCCACTTTGTGTTACCGACATGTGGGGAAAGGGTAAAGGTGTTGGAGGAAGTCATGCACACTGCAACGCTGCAACTCCTGGCTGACCGACTTACGTAAATGAGCTTATGGTAATATCTCTGCTTCAAGTTATACAAAACGGAAGCGTCGTTGAGGTATGTCAAGTTGGACATATCCTCACATTTTTCGTATTTAGGCGGGTTGACTTGAGATACAAGGTCCTTCTTGAAGTCTTTTGTCTGGGGGAGAAGAATATTTATCAATTATAAGATAGTGGCTATGGCGCCTCTGGCGCCTACTTACATAGATAAGTTTCGCATAGTATCGTTGTCGAAGGTTGTGAAGGACTGCGGCATCGTTCAGGTACGTAAGGTCTGCCATATCCTCGACTTTCTCGAATTTGGGAGGGTTTACTTGTGAGATGAGCTCCTTTTTTAAGGTCTTTTCCTGCTCATTTGATATAAGAGTTAAAAAATGTTCTTTTGAAGACGAAATATTGCTTAGTTTAACATAAACTTTTTGTTAAAAATACATTTCAAATTGATTTTAAATCAAATTGAATACCAATTTTGTAATCAATTTCTCATTTTTGTCTCGAGTATTGTCGATAGTGTCGGCTATAAATACCTACATCTGATGGCTTTTTACCAGCCTTCTCAAAGTTAAAGTTCAAGGTGGGTAATTACCATCAGGTATAGGGTAGATAGACGGATAGATAGTTACCTCGCCTCCAGGGAGGTTGACGGTCACCAGGTCACCCTTAGTGGCTTTAATTTCTCCCTGTACGAAGCCCTCCTTCTCGTCTGGTACCCAGCAAGCCTTCTTACCATCGTAGGGCTTGCTTTGGTCGATGCGCTTCTGTTCGAGTGAGACGAACAGGTATGGGGTTGGATCGGGGTCCTCACCCTCTTGAACAATTGGCTTCGGCATTTCGGAGGGCTAACGAGACTTTGGGCTAGTTGAGACACGAGAACAGAGCCCTGGAGCCTTCCTGTGGGGAGAATCGGTAAGATAGAATGCGCGTCTATTTGCGGCTGTAACCCGAGTACAAGCCGTTTGGGCGAGTGCCAGCTGCCAGCGCTAGAGCTTTGCGTAATGTGCTGTGTGCTCGCGTTTTTATTGGATTACGCGGCCTTTAGCGGATGTTACGTCACAGGAATGCGCGCCTGGAGCGCCGCCAACCCGATTAACCGACCGCGGAATGTTGTTCGCTTTTATGGCAATGGACGATTCACGAATTCTGATCAATTGACATCGATTACGGTAAATTATTTTTTTTACTGCGGCTTCATTATTCACCTCTATAGTAAAGTGCAAAGTTTTTAATTTATATAGAGTATGTTTTACACTAACAGTTCCTAATGCGTAAAAGCTTATTTTCATTTAAGTTAACTGAAAGTAATTTAAATTATTACATTAATTTATTAAGGTTCTTCTTATATATGTAATATTTTACTATTTGCTCTTGATTTAATATTTTTTTCCTTATTCAATATATTGTTCTAAATTATCATGGCAATCTATAAGCAATAAAACTTTTACAGTTATATGTTATCATAAGCTAAAGCCATTCCACTTCAAGTGGAATACCTGGGTTAGGAATCGAACCTCGTTACAGGCTTATCACTTTAAAATTTGCATTTGTTTAGTCAAAGACGATCAGAATTCCGAGAAAGTAGTCCACATGTCACTGAACAGGTCCATCACCATACAAGCAAAAACACTCACAGGTGACACGAGGTCACGTGGCACACTACACTCGCGATAGCATTGGCACTCGCACGATACAGAAGCGTGCGCACTTACGTTTGAAGCCGTTCTGACCGGTGGCGGGGCGCCTGCTTGCTTTTTATACCAGCAATACGACACCAGCTCTCCGGATCACCCCATTTTAGGCGGATGCCGCCTCCCAGCCGCGTTACACGGAGCCGTTGAGCTTAGCTTTCACTCGCTCTACAGCGCTCGTACCAGCGGGACGCTTTCATTCACTTATGTTTCGGAATGGTCCTAAATGCTTTTAATGGAAAACAGTTTTAAAATTATTTAACGCCTTTGATATAATCGAAAATTATTTAAACATAATAAAAACTCTTAACTTAAATATAACAGAAATATTTCCTTAAATAATTTTTATACATATATTAATCGTGTAAATTTACCAAATTTTACCTTTTTAAGCCAAGCAAGTAGCACTATTCTGTATACTTATATCGCTTAATACAGCTTAGTGAAAAGCTCGCAATCAGTTCAGCTTCCCTAAGTAGTCAAAACAAAAATAGAATTAAAGTACTTAGAGGTCCAAAGAACGTATAACACGTCACTACGTCTGTGCTACGTTTGCTACGAGTCGAGCGTAGCAAATTTGTAATCATATTACATATACTATAATTTAAACTTAAAGTCATTTTGTTATTGCAACTCATGTAATGCTAAATTTGTACTAATTATTAAAACCCGTTTAATATCAAATATGAATGACATCGTAGATTACAAAATTAATAATTAATATTCATTATACGCTTAAAATCGACGTAGAAATTTCATAAAATATCATGAACATAAATTGTACATTGATCAAGTGAATTGGACATGTGTTGAATGACGGGAATATATCGATCTGGAGAATTGTACATTTATTAGTTTTAAATGAGGTAAATGAGATTAACATTTAAATGCTACCGCGTGGATTTTATAGGTGTTTGGTTTAATTGTTAAAAGATTGAGGTATACTCTATAATTTACGATCCATGACTATTCCATGTAAAATTAAGTTTACAAGTTGTTAAGTTTGTTAATAAATAACCAATACCAACAAATAAATACTTATATACGTTATATTCACACTGAGAACTTCGAATTAACGCAGATGAGACTTCAGGGGACGAAAAAAATAGGATTTTGTTTATCATATGTCGCATCTTGATCTGAGATAACAGACAAAGATGACAAACAAGTAAGGTCGTTATTGAAGTAATTATTGTGACATGCAAATTATACTGTAATTTATGTAAGGTTAAATGTAAGTAAAAATAGTTAAATCTAAAGGTGTCGGTGTAGGATGTTATCTTGTTTGAAAATAGACTCGTCGCGACCACTCGTGAATCATCGCAACATTACATATTATTATGCATTGATTTACCCACTATGCGTGTCGTTGTTTCAATTTGCTACTCATCAGTCGCCGAAGGATAATCCATAGTTGAAAGATCTTGATTATTTTCACGAAACTGAAAATAAAAAAGTGTATGGATTCCCCTGTTTCAGTTTCATAATTATTGACGACTTTTGGCATTCAATTTTATCACATTTTATAGTGTTTTCATATTAAGTTTCTCTCAATGTTATAAAGGTGTAAAATTTATAATGTATATTTTTCTTGTAGTTAAGAATTGACATAAAATACGTGTTGTTTGAGAACTATTCTAATAAATGAATTGCGATTTTCTGAACGACTTTGCCTTTATTTAATACTAGTGTTTTAACGTCAAATTCTTAATAATTATCGATATTCTTTCGCATTAGGTTAAGTCTACAGGACAATTTCTGTTGTCACAATGATACAGTGATGAAAACCTTTCAGTAACTTGACGTAAACTGTTTTTTTTTTATATTATCTTAATATATATAAATCTCCTGTCACGATATTTGTACGCGATGGATTCCTAAACTACTTAACCGATTTTAAATTAAATTGGCACACCGTGAGAAGTCTGGTCCAACTTAAGATAAAGTATAGCTTAGATCTTAGATCTATAGTTAATTTTATTTTATCGCAAATTATTTGTCTATAATTAATTTACAGTTACAATTATCTGTTAACTCCAAAATATTCTTATAGATGTCAATACTTTTCCACTGGATTGAGTAAGTAAGTAATAGATGGCACTGCTAACTGACGAACGTGTCATATGAAGATTAATTTATTAACCTAAATGATGCATACTTTTATTGTAATTTCTTTCGATTATAAACATATCCCCGCACACTTAAAGCTGATACTTATTTTTATTGAACTAAAAAAAATTATTGCTAGATATCACATTTATGGCAAAACAACGTTTGCCGGATCAGCTAGTTTACTATATAAAACTATTTATCTACGATTATTACTATTTTTTTTATAAATTTTGAAATAATATATTATTATGTAATATCCTTATAATTTCGACCTATTTAAACCTAAATTAGTATTTGAATATGTAATTAGGCGTAATTATGACATTACACTAGCAATGAAATTGAAATTCTTTATAGCCGTATTCTCTTACCGAATGTTAAAAAGGCATGTACACTTATGTATAAAAAACGTCTTAATTTAAATATGTAATTTTGTAATCCATATTATATACGAAAATGTTAAGAATATTATCATTATTATATCTTAGCGACGTCATACTTATATTAATTCGTTTACTAATTAGAATAATAGAATTTAGATTATTATAAATAAATAAAAAGAGGTCCGTTGTTAGGTTCAACACAAATAGCTTGTGTTGTTATAAACAGTGTGGCAACTATTTACGTGTAATTTGACGTCACCTGCTAGTGAGGAATTTCATGAGACCAGCGAAACAACAAGATAAAAACGAAGATTATTTAATTAATAAACTGCGAACCAACAAATTAATATTTATTGTAATACTTTAATAGTATATATAATACAAGTATAGATTTAATCACTTAACAGATTCAACTTATCATAATATTAATTAAACGTGATATAAATCTGTAAGTTATGCATTTAAAATCTTTATGAGAATAGAATTATAACATATATAATAATACACTAATAAAAATTACTAATAGCTTATATTTTTTATTAATAATTAGAAAAGAATACTCTATAACGTTGCACTCAGTTCGTAGAGATGTAGACAAAAATAATTTGCACCATGTTCTAAAATGTGTTTATATGACGACCTGAAAATAATATACATAATTCAGACGTGAAACGCGAACATTAAGGAATCTACTCTCATATCAGACTTTGTACAAAATTCCACTGATGGACATACGCGAGCGAGCCATATTGGCTAAACGCCAACTACTAGTTCATGATTTTGATGTTTTTAATTCGTTTGTTTTTTAATTGTTAATGAGATGAAAATAATTGCTGCTGGCGTCTCTATCGATGTAAATTCTATATATAAATATCTACATCGTTACATATTGTTTTTAACTTGGAATTTAATAGAAACTGTTCTCTATATGGTTATGTTTTTCATTTCATAATGAAAACCAATTATAACTGATATTTATTTAAAACAAGTACCTCTATATTACGATAAATGTATAATGTTTATGTATGCTTAACGAAAATACCACTATGAGACGTCAGCCAAGAGTGCTGAGTAATAAATATGTTAAATATGTTGCAAAAGACTATTGGAAGATTGGACTTCCGATTTCTTTATTACTATGTGTGTTTTTTTTACATCGAGGCAGAATACGAAATTTCATCCGTACCACCTCGATGTCCGCCGTTCCACAACTGAGCGCTTCAGAAGGCACTTTCTGCCGCGCACCACCGCTATGTGGAACCAGCTGCCAACAGAGATATTTCCGAACAATTACGACTTAGGGACCTTCAAAAAAAGAGCGTATAAACATCTCAAAGGCCGGCAACACACTGGTGAGCCCTCTGGCTTCGCGAGTGTCCATGGGCGGCGGTGTCACTTGGCATCAGGTAAGCCTCCTGCTCGTTTGCCCCCTGTTCTATAAAAAAAAAAATCTAATAATAACACAATTTATACATACTCGTACGTTGCAACATACGTGACAGTGAGAATAACTTTAAAACTACTAATATCCAGAAACAAATGACATATCGATAACTTCACGAAAATTGTTCTCGTAAATGAAATGGTGTCGATTCTGATTTCCTAAAAACAATCTTAATATAATCCAGTCCTGTCAAACGTGCTTAATTTACTCAGAAAATAATATTTATGAAAGGAAAAATTAATGTATAATTTTTTTAATGACTAGTTAGTTTTTTAAAAATTTTACTACAACACAATCCATCTAAACAAAAGCTGAACAAAAACAAAACAAATTTATTTGTATGCATTTTTGTAAGCCCAGGTAATATAGAGTCTCTTAGTAACAACAACCAGTTGGAAACGCAACAAGTATGTGGCGATCTCCAAGGTGCCAACAATCTGGTAGTTTGTATCACGCTATTATTTGACGCCATTTAATTGATAGCTGTCCATCTTCTCTATGTATTTATAACATGTCGTTATCAAAAACCATAGCCTTCATATAGGTCAGAACCTAGAAACTTGGTATATTATTTTAAAATCACTTACCTTTCTATTAATAAGGAAATCATCATGAAACAGATACAGAAATCTGTGGTCCAGACCATACGGTTGTAGTGGCGTTGATTTATCATTTATATTATGATTTTAATTTATGAAATTATGGTAAATTGTATAATTGTCCAGTAGCTTGAGGTGATAAATGTCTCGATGTGAACGAGATAATTAGAGTGTGAGGTTTCTTTCATCGTGTGATGGATGAGCGCAAGTTCTTGGTTGCACTAAGCTCCAAACTCTTGGCACTCGCTATTTTACTCATTTCCTTTGATTTTACACTAATTGTCAACTAATTTATAAGCTAAACTCTCGGGCGTTCTAATGATACAATTAATGTGCATCATTTGTGCGTCGTCACTTATTTGAAGGTACACGTATGTAATTTTAGTGAGGGTATTAAAGTAAATCAGCAAAATGACTTATGAGTTTTGTTGTTCGCCATGTTCTGTAGTTTATGTCTATCTGTTTATCTGTAAATATTTTACTAATCTGAAACTATAAGGATACTGCTGAATCTTTAAGGTTCGTATTCTGTTGCTTTGCGATCGTTACACAACTTTTAAATAAAATTGAATATATTAGTATATATTCATATAAATAGTATAAATAATGATGTACTAAATAAAGATAATATACTTAAATTAATATGATTAATTTTACAATGTTCTATAAAATATTTTATCAAAATATTGTTATGACGAAACCGTTCAAGAGTAGAGCCATCACACTTGGCCACTTTTTTCTTTTCCCTTTTTAGTCGAGAGTATATAATTACATTAATGTAATATTTAGGGTTTCATAAAATCAGCTAATGTCAGTAAAGTCGTATCCACTATTGTAGAGAGGAATGCGACCCACATTACATCTTTGTGTCCACAAATAGCGCAGCTGAAACCGGCAGGGCGGGACCAAATTAGCACGCCCGTCCACCGCCGTTGTCGTCCACCTCTCTGCTGGACGTAGCCTCTTGACCATTCTATACAAATAACATGATATATAAACGTTTAAGGCAAAGTTTCTGGCACAGGATAATTGAGGACATCTGTCTATCTGTGATTCATATGTGTGTTATGGAAAAAGTAGAAGAATTCGAAATTATTAAAGACCTTTCTGTCATTAACGTTTCCGCTACTACGTATGTTTCATGTGACTTAAGCTTGTGTAATAGTATTCGTTCCTTGATTGGTATAGTTTACTATATATTAATTAAAAGATTTTCCCACGTAGATGAGTAGCATCAGTCTTTAGATCGCTACTTGGCTCTAGTCTCCTGCCTACCCATGCTCAGACCATTGCGCAGGAAAGCAGCCAAACAGTTAGTTTAAATGTTAGTTTTGTATACCTGACAGTTTGCTGGTCGAAATGAGTCAGCTATTTTAACTAAGAAGAAACCTAATATCGCACGACCGGCTCCGTCTGCCAATTCTATTCTTACGATCCTCAGATGATTATTGTTTTATTTTAAACCTTTATGAAATGGGCTGTAAGCTCAAAATACAATGCTCAGTACGTTTAAAAACACCTACTAAATTTAAAGTTTCAGTTCAGTAGTTAAGGTTTACTTTGCAATGACATTTGTTGCAGAGCATTAATTTAAATATCGGCAGCCAGTATACATATTCATTCTTAGTGTTTTATCTAACATTAGAGAAAACACTAAGATATATGCGATAAGATATAGAGATAGAGTTTCAGGTACTGAAAATTTCGGAACGTGGTACGAAAACAAGGTGAATTTTTTTAATGAATACTACGAAATAATGTTTTGTACAGCATTGAAGCGACAAGCAGAATTTACGAAATTATTGTGTGCAATGTCACTAGCTGGCGAAATCTCAGTTTCGTTCGAAACAAAATACATGTTCAACGTTCGGAACGTATGCTTTCAAAGTTATATTTAGTTTATTTTCACAAAAATTCAATTTACGATCGCAATCGTTACTGCTAATAAATATCATTCTGTTTATTTTTGCTCTTACACTGCTCTTGAGCGATCTATGAGCAAAATACATATTAGTTTTAGCAAAATTCTTCATATTTTTGCCAGTATTGTAGAACTATAGACGATTTGATATCTGTATTTAACTAATTCATAAAACATACAGTAAGTTTTAGCGATACTAAACATTTTAACTGTCTAATTTTATTGATTGAAATGGTTTATTGCTTTATAAAAATAAAAAACAGATTCCAAACTCAATGAAGATTACGGTATGCATGGTTGCATGATTGTTGTAGTAGAATAAAACTCGTCAGATATTAAAATGTTAACTCTAACACAATAAGTATAACGGTATCCCATTTACTTTCTGTATAATTGAATTAAACGTTTGACAAATCTATATTAACGGAAAGGTTTATTAAAATAAATCCATGTGTTCCAAGGATCAATCAGAAGCATGTAACCGAAAACTAAAGCGAGGGCTCGGGATGCTATGGAAAAAATGTCTCTTTTCGAAAATGCAAAATAATAATAATTTTAATGGGGGGGGGGGTTTTTTTCCTTTAAAAAAAAAAAAACCCGGGGGCACCACAAAAAAAAAAAAAAAAAAAAATTTTTTTTTTTTTTTTTTTTTTTTTTTTTTTTTTTTTGTTTTTTTTCTCCCCCCCCCCCCCCCCCCCCCCAAAAAAAAAAAAAAAATTTTTTTTTTTTTTTTTTTTTTTATAAACTTTAATTGAATCAGGCGTTAATTTGCGGAAAAAAAGTCCATTTTTAAGTGTCGGCGGAGATACTGCTTTATGATACTGGTCTATTGGGGTTGTTGAACTATGGAAACCAGCGAATGTTCCTCTTTTAACGAATATGCAATATAATAATAGTTAAAATGCGGTCGGTACTATGATTATTGCCTATATATGGTACAATTTTTAAAAAGTGTCCTGTATTAAGTGATACCGCCGCCCATGGACACTCGCGATGCCAGAGGGATTTTATAGAAATCATGTAAAATTTAAAACGTTGTATGATATCGCTAAAAAAATTGGCCCAAGTAGAATTGTGGTAGAATTCAGAGACCTTGGCATTCTTCTTCATAGTCAACTTCACTTCCCTTTGTTAAAAAAAAATTTTGAATGAGAGCAACAAATTAAGAGTTTAGGGATGCCTAGATTAATATTTCAAAATATATTTACCCTTTTGCACCAACGCGCATGCGAGACCTTTTTAATTATTCCATAAGATTAGCGATACGCCTCAGTCGTTTGGTGTCCATGTTAGATAAAGTATACTTCGGAATATAATCAGTTCAACAGAAATAACAAAGACTCATCGAGTAAGAATTATGAGATAAAAGAGCAGGAAATTTAAACTTTGGAAAAGCATAAACAGAAATAAAGGAATAATGGATAATCGCAAATATACATATATTTGCGATATAGATATTTTTAGATATAGTTACATTGTAACTAATGATTTTAGTTAAGGCTATTGAATTCGTGTATGAAAAATTCCTATTTCGTTTTACGTTTAAGAGTCGGCTGTATACATTTTAAAACTTTGTATTAATAGTGTGTTCATATTTGTTACCAAAAACTGTATGAAGATCATCTTGTATCAAGACGGATAAGGTCAAAAAACTGGGTGACCCAAAAATAGCATTTGGCGTCGTATGTGATGATTCACGTCGTCGTTTGGTCTCTTCCTGGCCCTTGGTTATTAATAGCGTAACTATATTCAGCTATTTCGGGATCTGCGAGATGTCTGGATGGTACACCTGCGGATGCTTCACATTCATGAATAAGATGTTATTTATCCGATTGCCACGGCTGTTCGAGTAAGCCGTTGGAGAACTCTTGTTTCCGACGATCATCAATCAATCTAGAAGAAACATTCAATATTGGGTTTTATATATAAATAGACTCCTGAAATAACAAGCTAGCTAATCTTGACGTCATTGATGAGTAATCCGCTTTTCATATTCTGTATATTAAGAGATACATTGACACTAATTCTGAGGAAAATTTAAATAAGCTACTTCATTTAGAAATTTGAAGTTTGTTGAATTGAATGAATATGATTTCTATCTAATATATAAAATTCTCGTGTCACGGGGATCGAACGTGAACTCCCCCGAAACGGCTTGACCGATTCTCATGAAACTTTGTGAACGTATTGAGTAGGTCTGAGAATCGGCCAACATCTATTTTTCATTCTCCTAAAGGTTAGGTCCACCCCTAAATTTTATTTTTTATTTTTTAGATAAAATTTTTAGTTTCTATTTTTTTATGATACAACATACAAAAATACATGCAATTCTAAATTTTCACCCTTCTACGATCAACCCTTATTTTTTATTTATTAATTGAAAGGTGAAATCACATGTATGGCAAAACAACGTTTGCCGGATCAGCTAGTTAAATATATATAAATTTAGTCATCTCCATTAAAAGATTCCTTTATATTGTACATGACGGCAATTTGAGCATGTAATCTGATTTCTGTAGGAATGTATTACAGGTATATGAATTAAAATGGTTATTAAATCTAGATACAAAAACGATGCAATTCATTCTGGAATATGGGGGTATTTTCTAACAGGTTTAATTGCTGTACCTGTACCTTTGACATACTTATATTGTGCTGTGTGCACGTGCTGACTAATCAGGCCTGTCTTACATATAGTTAGTTGTTACTAAGATTACTTTTGTATTATTACTAACATCGAATATGATCTGGTAGTCCGAAATAAACGATTTATTATTATGTATATAGGTTTGATATATACCAATAAACGTTTTTTTGTGTACCTTTTTAAAATGCGGGTAACTATTCCTGATAGGAGTGCAAACAGAGCAACCAAAATAAATAAATCAAGCGACCTAACTATATGGAACTGTTTCATTAGATTAATTAAGTCGGTTGCTGATTTTTGGGTGTGGCATAACCATTGTGAACAGTGAATATTCACGACTAACACTTTCTTCAACGCATGTCAATATATGATGAAGTATATACATACACATTTACATACATATCTGCCAGAAGAGTTATATAATAATTGATGCAAAGCCTGTTGTGAAAGGTTCAAAATAATCAAAGTAAACCTAAAATCCGTCACCTACCTTCACATCGTAAACATAAGTCCTAAGCGGAAAAAGAGGAAACAGTATTTTAGCTAAAAGAGTGGTATATTAAACTGTTTTGTATTAATAATCTTGTCTATATTTAAAAAGACGCATTATGTATAGCTTAAGTAGAGTTAAAAAAAATGTATTTTTTTTATTTTTTTAAACCTCATTATCATCGAAGGTTCTTTCTTCAAAATAAGTACTGAAAACATGTGACAGTACGTCACTATAATTCATTCGCAAACAGCTTATTGAAAGGTGTCTATTTACAATTGCCAAAAGACACCATCTATCTATATGAATAGCAATTTCTAGATGCAAGCGGAATGGATGACGTAAAAGCCGGAATCCGGAACCACAGATAACACTATATAGAGTAATTAGATTGGAAGCTGTGCATCGATGCTCATCGGAATGTATTGACGTAGCGCGGTCGGTATATTTAACTTGACTAAATACTGCATCCGCTCACCTCTCACCATATCAGGTCGTCCTCTAGAATTTACCAGCTGAACGTACGGATATTTTTAAATAAGTACAAAAGAATAGATGCAGTAAAAGTTTTAATAAAATGCTTAAATTACATCAAATCCAAAAATTTAACGTAAATATAATGTCAATATTAATGAGGCCGTGGTTTTCGAGGGCTAACTTCAACTGACAGCGGCGGTGAAACCGATGCACAGAGAAGAGGACGTAGCATGTTACTCCACATATTCCCCAAAATACCAATAAGACCGATTACTGACAATCCCAGCAGGAAGCCCTGTACAATTTTTTTTTATTTTTTTAAATAGCCAAACTTAGTCTCTTACACACCAAGGTTAAGGGCAGATTTATATCAATGTAAACGAATGTAACGAATATAATAGTCCTCAATTATAGGTGCTCTAAAATGTTCTATGATTAATTTTATAATGTAGAGTGATTAATTCACTCTCCATGAAATTGCTAAACCATTGAAATATACAGAAAAGGCCTGAAGGCAACGCGGTTTATTATACTAGTTTCATTTGTGATTCATCTTCGTGTACCGTCCTTGCTCCTGTTTTGCCAAATCTACAGTTCGTCCTATACAATGTGTTATTGGAGCATATTGTAAAAAAACAGAGTGGTCTCGATTTTTCTTATTGGCTCTTCTCCTATAACCTTACCTTATTGAGTTTATGTACTGATAGTATATAAATGTAAATTTAGAATAATATGAGTTTTAAAGATTTGATAATCATGACTAAAGATCATCATATGGTATTTAATTATTATACTTTTTGGAATATTGTTTAATTGTTGTTGTGTCCACTCTTGATAATAAACGAACAAATTGAATTACTAAATGTAACGCTTCATCTATTTTAAACAAACAATCGGCTGAGGTGATGGCACCTCGCCAAGGATCAAGAAACATCTAATATGCTGATATTTGCATGGGACTAAAAATTTATGGAAATACCAGAAATACATCTCATATAAAGTGTATAAGTGTATAAGTGCATCTTATATTTCATCTTATAGTTCTTCGCGATGTCTGACTAAGATTCCTGCTTACTGTGAAACCTTCATAGCTCTAGTTACAATATATATGATATAAAATAATGATATAAGTTAATAGAAAAAAAGCCGTTGTAAAATAAACATAGAGTCATGGAATTGCAACAATATATGTAAAGAATACACACCACGCTGCCGCCGAGGTCTGAGAGGAACATATTCCAGTCATAGTTGTATTTCTCTTCGAATACCGATACCATCATGTTGTTGAAATGGATATAGACCTGGCGTTAAAAATAGGGTAAAATACATTTTCACCTTTCATACTAGAACTAGAATAACTAGAACTAGACTAGAAGATTTATACACCCACATGATTCGTTCGACTCACGTACGAAGGACTCGGTAACACACGGTCCCTTTAAATATTTATCTTTTGTTTGGTTTTTACAATTTTTTTAGAAACACTACAAACACATATTTAAACACGTACAATAATGTCAAAGATATACATATAGATGCGTTCTTAAATGCGTTTCACAATTAAATTATTTGTTGTTATAATGATAACAGAAAATTTCAAGGGTCTCAGTTCGTGATATAGACAAGCAGTCAGACGGACAGCGAAGCCTTAGTAATATAGTCCCGTTTGTAGCCTTGGAGTACATAGCACTAAAAAACAGACTCACATACATACATTTCTATTTTGTACATTCATTTTTAGATATACCTCATCTATCAAAACTTATACCTGTGTTTGAAGATTCGCGGCGCTGGTTTCCCAAACCTTTGTTTGGGCGTCCCAGGTGTAGAACTTCTGGCGATCTACAACGAACGCGTTGTATAGCAGCGAGCGACAAATTCGCGGGCAACTTTCGCAGGCGTGATTTATATATTTACTGAAATGTAATTAAAGTTGCACCTAGATGTCTAGATAGTGATTTTTTTATTATTATACTCTACATGTCTATGCCTGCTCGTTAGTTAGTGCCTGACTGCCTTGGATTTCATACTCTTGATAAAGAAAATGAAATAAGAAGTATTTACTGTGTATCAAAACTAAATAATTGTATTCTAATGGTTTATGTTAAATCTAAACCCTGAAAGATTAAGCTTATTTATATCTTATTGATTCAATTTTGTTGAAATCGGCGCCATCTATCGATTTTTTATAGAACTAAACCGAGCGCACTGATGACGTCACAGATAATATGAGGGGCGTATCTTTAATTTTTGTAATGTTTATTTTGCTCTTCACTTATATGGGATTAAAATTAACAAAAAAACACATTGTCTGTGGTGCAGTAAGTATGAAATGCCAAATTTTACTGAATTCGGTACATGACTGGTTGGGTAATACGCTGTATGTAAGTGATAAAGTTTTTTTTATTATTTCACAGGAAGTCTTTGATTTTCCGGGATGAAGAGAATCAAAGGTAGGACCCGACATATAAGGTACCACCGCAAAAAAAAATTACATTAACCTTCGAAGTAGCTCGTACAATTTTAATAAAAATCTGGATATATTGTATCTGTTCTTACATCCACCTAACTAGATTTTTTTTCAAATATAAATTCATAGAAAACGGACTCTTACCTGCAGAGTAAGATATGACTAGTGCTTCAACAGTTTGAATACTCACTCCATATAAGCGGAGATAAGGCTTCTCATATCTCTGAAGTTGTCACAGCGCGGCAGGGAAATGTTCATCCAAGGTCCAGAGCAGTTCACCTGTCTTGCTACCTCTTCCCACACGTACAACGCCGTGCACTGTAATGGTGATAATTGACAATGAAAACGAAACAGAATATTGCGAATTTGAAACTAAACGAAAATTTAAAATAACTATATAAAAGCGCTTTACTATATTAGCTATTATAGTAGAAAATGTACTAACCAAGGTATGTAGAATGAATATTTAACTGCGTGAATGGCCATATCCGAATCTGAGTATAAGTACAGGGCCGGTTTAAGAGGTCGAGAGGCTTCGGGGCAACAAAGGAGTGAAGGTCCCCTAGCCCCAAATTATTTTCCAAATAAAGTTGACAAAGTTTTTCAATAAATATTTTTTTGTGGAAACAAGTATAGATTATTTTATTATTTAACAAACATATAAATATAATCGGAAACGAGAATTATCTGAAATTAAGTTTTATCGTTAACGAACGGAAAATCTTAATCTGCTAAAATCCGCAGAATATAGTATCACTTCCTTATCGAATTGGCAACTTGTGGATAGCCATGAACCGGCAAAGGGCTCTTGAAGGTTACAAGAAAAAGAAAGAAAACTCACACTAGCCACTTGCAAGGTAAAACAACGAAAGAAAAATTTCTAAAAGCGAAAACAGAAAATGTTTAATAGTTGGAATTTGAAATTTTTTTTCGAAGTCTCTATTGTGGAGGCCCCCGTTCCCCCCACCTAAATCCGGTAAGTATAAGTATAATAATCTTAATATATATATAATTTTTCTATGAGTGTGTATGTCACTGAACTTCTCTCAAACGACTGGACCGATTTTGATGAAATTTTTTGTGTGTGTTCAAGGGGATCTGGGAATAGTTTAGATTCACAATATTATATAAAATTCTCGTGTCACGGGGTTTGAACTTGAACTCCTCCGAAACGGCCGATTCTCATTAAACTTTGTGAGCGTATGGATTAGGTCTGAGAATCGGCCAACATCTATTTTTCATTCTCCTAAAGGTTAAGGGTAGTCCACCCCTAAATTTTTTATTTTTTATTTTTTAGATAAAATTTTTAGTTTCTATTTTTTTATGAAACAACATACATAAATACATGCAATTCTAAATTTTCACCCTTCTACGATCAACCCTTATTTTTTATTTATTAATTGAAAATTGAAATCACATGTATGGCAAAACAACGTTTGCCGGATCAGCTAGTATCATATATAATCATATATAGATAGTAATAGATGAATATCAAAGGGTGTGTTAAGTTGTTAGGATTTCCAAAGTTTTTCTGTCATACGAATTGTTACAAGCTTATTATTTTCGTTTAATATGTACTGTTTTTTCCTTTGGGTTCCAATTGTAATTTTTTTAATAAAATATAGTTACATAGTTAGCGCTGTAGCCAGGTTCGGTGGAACAGGGATTGAGTTCGTCGCTGATCATGACGTATTCGTTGACTGTTAGTTTGACATCAAGTGTCTCGCCTGTATTTATGTAGAGATAGTCAACCAGCCCACCGTTGTATACTTCTACTTCTGTTAAATGAAAAATCTGCTTATTACTGCGATGAGTGAAACCTATAGACGTGAAAATATTCTTATTTATTTGCTCAATATTATATTTTTTTTGGAATATTTCTGTGATTGCAATAAATTACAATGTGGGGCCCTTAAATGTAATAAATTGTGTGGTCTTGGTTAACTTTTTATGTTGTTAACTTTTCATATTTTGAATTTATAAAATTATATTTGTTAATTTGGAAAAATTCGATAAAAATTTGATGATTTGCCCACGCTTATGGATAAATGCTTATATAAAAGGATGTATAGACACCAGTATACGGTTCCTTCTCATAATGCACGTAGACGTGATAGCCTGGTGGTATGACACTGGTGGTGGTGGTAATATCCTCTTGGGTGTGCTGCAAGGTGACAGAGTAACCACGGGCCTTCGTGGCTTGTGTCTCCTTATGACGAGGTGTTAGCGTATAACAACGTCCATTCACGAAACCCATAGATGATGATAACTCCACATCTGGTTAAATAAATTATTCTGCGTAAAATTCGTATTCTATGCAAATTTGTTTTAATCGATGATGATGATGATGTAGATAATGAACCTAATTATACACAATGCAGTATATATAATACAAATTACCATTTCATAATGGTTTCATTTGAAGAGATACAACAAGATACTTAATTTATATATTAGAGACAAATTTAATATAAATAAAGGTATACGATTATAATATTTACTGTCTCTTAGCGAATCCAAGCCATACTGAACGAAAAAGTCATCTGCGTTGTATGTAATTTCATTCCATAGTTGATCGAGATTAATCGCGGAAAAGTTAAATTCTCTCCAGGTGGATGTGTAGCGAGGATGCGAGGATAGTCCATATGCCTTTTAAAAAATATATACATTATACTTAAATAATATAGATCACAAGCTATTATTGTTTGATTGATTAAAGTTTAATCAGGTCTTTGCAACTAGATAAATCTACTATAATTGTATTGTATAAATACCTCTTCATAAAAAACTATTAATTATTATATTCTGTTTGTGCTCACCTGCAGCTTAGCATGTTTGTATGGAGGTTCCCGGCAGAATGTGACGCTTGGGTAGGCGATGGTCTTGTTAAAGTCAAAGTGCGTATGCGTCGTAACCGGTATATTGGTCAACTTCTGGATGCACGTTATTATCTAATTTCGGAAACAGTGAGATTTAAACGTTATCTTTTGTAATATTATAACAGATTATTCATTTCACATATTTCAAATCATATATCACGTGTTAATACTATTCTCAGAAAACAAAAGAAACAACAATTTAAATATCAATAATGGCTCCGTTCCCGCCATATCTTAGTTTGCTCAAATGTCAAACGTCAAATGTAAGCACGCTATAGATTCTATAAATATATACATAAAGATAATAAATAAACTTCTGTTACATATCCTAATCTGCACAGTATGAAACATGAATTATTATGATATGTACAATTATAATAAACATAGTAACCTGATATATGACAATCATCAAACAAGCCATGACCACGATCGTTTTGATTAAATTGGGACCCTTGAAGCAGTTGACACACTGCTCCCGAATCCTCGACACATGCTCCAATTTTTCCGCCTACACATATCTATACTATACTAATATATTACTATTATTTTTTACACCAACTTGGATGAAAGTTAAAAATAAAATAGATACAAGTAAAATTAGGCAGTCTTTTTTTGAAGATCAGTCCCTAACTGCAATTTATTAATATAAAAATAATTTCTTATCAAAATACTGCAGATTACTCACAATTTTAATATATTTTATTTTAAGGATTCTATGAGGGAACGAAAAACTACTTAATAAAAAAAAAATCTTCATATATTCGGTTGATACTTACAGTTTCTTCAACCTTTTCTGTCATATTAGTGAACACTAAACACGGCAACGTTAGACTGTAGACCTGAATAGATAGTACCTATTCCTATCTAAATTAGTTAATGTTGAGTGCAATAATTTATTGTTATTACAGTCACGGGATTAAGGAAAATTAAACAATAAAGAGTGTGTAAATCATATCTGTACAAGGTTGAGGACTCCGTCCAACATAACAATATAGATATATATTGTGTAAGGTTTTACTTATCTATAAAACTTTAGATCAGGTTATATTAATACAATTATTGGAGACTGAAGACTGATCGACTTATTCCTTGTGATGGTTGTAAATTGTAAATATAGCCAGAAAGTGGAAATAAATAATGATATTGAGGAAAATATATGAAGGACTACCAAGACTTCCCTACTTGACCAATTTCATTAAATGGGAGCCGTATCCAAAAAGACTTTATTTGTATTATGCGCCATCTAGTTTCGTAAGGCGGTAGCTCTTAGCTAATAACTATGTAGTGTACAAATAAATTATTGCCTACATCATAGCATACAATCCGATTTAGACTGTGTAACAAAAGATGTCACTACTATTCTCAATTTAAATATTATATTGAAGCATGACATCTTATAACAGGTTCAACAACGATGCTCATCATTTTAATAATATGGATAAAATAAGTACTTATTTTCTTTTACGAAAAATTAATAAATAAGATATAAGAATTTGAATTTTTATTGCATGTCACCTTAAATTAACACATATTTACAAAAAAGTGTCACAAATACATAGTCTTACACTAGGTCAACAATAATTACATATCACGGGCAAAGGCAAATACTAAGTACAAATAATTTGTAATTATACTAGATATAACGGTAACGTTTTAAACAAATTTAGCTCGTCCTTTTTTCAATCGTTTACACTCCATAGCAATCAATATGCAACAACACTTTCAATGAAACAATTTCAATAAACAACAATAAATTTTTTCTATACTTATGAATTTATGATATTTAATATGTTTTCGTCCTAGATATGCTTCGTCTTAGATTCTACACCATCGAGCAAAAATTAATCATCATCAATTGCATAATGTAGGGTTAGAAACTGCTATTCAATAATATTGTTTAACTTCAATTATATTGCAAAGAATAACATTTATATGATCTTTGAATACAATAGACCTGCTATAAAGTTTTATAAATACAAGTTCTATACAGGTTCTCGGCCGCCTATACTAAAATTTAAATCACAGACCATATCAAACACTTATTCAGATTAATAGCATATTTGCCAATAAATTATTTACATAAAAACCCGTTTTGCCTACGATTCTTTTATATGATTTAATAAACTGACATAAGGCACAACAAACTAACGACAGTGAGCGTTATTAAAGGCGACGATAAAGCACTTGAGTTAGGTTTAACTTTGGCGGCTATGTTGGTCGTCACATTCTTAATTTTATTAACAAACTTATCTAAAATGTCTGACCTCGGTGTGATGTCACACGCAGTATGACTGATTGCACTTATAACAGGTGCAGAGAACACTCTGAAATTGACATCGTTGGGGTCTAATTTGCCGTACATCCATATTGGCATTCTATTAGACAGCACCCAAAGGTTCTCCTCATAGTCTACTTTTATATCCGTCGGGTATATCATTTTATCGTTGTCCATATAAATCCTTCCTTGATTCTTCATGAGGTACTCCTTATTCGTTGTCCTCCAACACGCGACTGCGTTTAGATTTACCAGAGAATAGAACAACACTCCCGTTTTAGGATCTACAAAGGATGCACTAGATTGAGCGTTAGGCCCCCTACTGCCGAGCAGCTTGAAGGCATTAAAGTTAGCCTCAGCCACTGTCTGATTTCTCAGGTATTCCGTAGACACAGCGAACTCGTTGTAACTTGCCATTGGATGGAAGTATAGAGTGCTGTAGTTATCAGCATTTGGCGCAGAAAGACTTAAGCCAAAGATGGCGTCTGTCCAGCTAAAGTTGTGTCCTTTAACGCTGAAATCGCAAGCAAGCGGGTCCGGATGGAAGTAGTGATGAGTTATCCTCCAGGATTCGTTCTTCTTCCAAGAGTATACGACTATACCTGGTTTTCCCAAGTCACCAGCATATGCGTAAGTGTCCTCGCAGTCAAGGTCTTCCACGGCTATGTTAGCGAAGCCGGATTCTTCTTTGACCTGATCGTCGGGAAAGACATAATTGCGGAGGAGAGTGTCGTTTGAGAGGTCGTATATTAGTATTGCTGGGGGATATTTGACTGTATCGTTCTCAAGGTTTCCGATTTTTCCATTATCGAGGACCCATAGACGATTGCACTTGTCTGCGCGCACCCTAAAGGGAGAGACAATTTCCGGTTTCCCGTTGCTCGTGTTGTGCGCCGCCCAGTTAGGGTATGGGATCAAAGCCGGTGACTTGGTAGAGTTATCTGAAAATTGTAAACTTAACATTTAATAGCTGTACTAGAAATGTATGTTTGTAATCGTATATCCTATTACAAGTACAATGTAGGATGTACGAGCCAGTATAAAAACTTCGGTACGAAAAAATGCCGAATAAAATTACAGAGTTTTTGCAACGTACATGTAAAACGGAAGAGCTTAACAATATAACGTTAAGAAATTTAAAGGAAACCGGAAAGGAGATAGAATTTGCTTAACTCAACTAATAATGAAAACGTCTAAATTTCTAAACAAACGCTACCACGTGAATATTCATATTCACGCTGTGTTTACATAAAACTAACGGCGTATTTCAAATAAATTAGTGTTTCACTTTTGTTTTGCTCAATAAATTACTTTATACCAGAATAGATACATTACTATGAATTTCTCTTCCGTTCAATATTTTTAGGGTGATATTTTTGACGCACGCATTGTATTGCTTTTAATAGTCTTCATATTAAAGCCGTTAAGAAGCGAAATGTCATTGCACAAGTTAGCCTAGATAGGACAGCTTACCATTTAAGTTAATGTAGGTAAGGCTAGCTGGTACTCCATGCCGCCATCGGGGTACTGTTATGAAAAGCCTGTCTCCGTATCTCTCTATACCCATGGGCATGGCACTGCCTGGTATAAATGCTCCCGATGCCAGTGCAGCATTCCGTACCTCCTCACTGGGCCATTGGTAATCAAGTTGTTTCCATTCATACAATATATCTAACTGTTCCATGCACGTTCCGATGCCCGCCACCTGAAGGATCACGAGGCTCCATAGAAGCCTCATCGCAGATCTAATAAAATAAAATAAATGATTTAGTAAAAATATTTTTATGTTCCTACTAAAATAGTAAAAAATAGATTTTATTATTATGCCCGCAAATAAACGCATTTATGTAAGAACTGTTGCAAAAAGTATTAATATAATATCCGTAGATAATTGTTCTATTAAAAATCAATTTATAAATCAATCATACAGTAGGAGGAAATCCGTGTGTATAAAAAAGATTCAATTGTATATTGTTTTACGTTTGATTTTCAAAGTATACGAAATAGGAGGGAATCTTTTCGCGGCTTGGTGGAATTTGTCATATTTTGTAGTTTTATTTTATATTTTTAGGTATTCTTACAGCTTCATTCATATCAAACGTGAAAAAAAAATTTTTTTTTTTCCCTTCTTTCGAACACATTTTAAACACACAAATGTTAACAGTACAAAAATCATTGATTTAAAACAATTCAGCTATGTCTCAAGGCAAACCATCATGACAAATGATACCACAAATTTTAATTATGTTCTTAATACCTTTTCTAGTCAAATTAAATATTCGTAATAATAGTTGTCCTTTTATGCTCGATTTAAATATAGTTTAGGTTAAAATTGGTTTGATCAACATTGAATACCTTTACTTGTGTTCAAAATTACATCTTCTATTTAACTAAAAGTAGTTCTTTTGTGAAATAATTCATACTTCAGCATTTGGATAAAATGTAAAACCGGATCAGGTTTGAGATGTGGAAGTTCAGTGACATAGAGCTTTTCGAAGGTCCTCAGTAAGTAACAATATTACATATTGTTTAGTTTATAATCCAATCTTATAAATAGGATTGTCTCAGTTTTGAATAATTAAAATAAAGACTCTACACTAGACATACATATTTCACCAATATAGATAATAGATTTTAACGATATATAAAATGAAGTATTGTCTGTGGCACAGTTATTGTCTCTTTTTCTCGTCTTAACGGCTCTTACATGAGCTTATTCATTTAAAACAGAACCATATTTGTTAAATTAACGTATCAATTTACTGTCGAATGAAGTAACTATTGTCAACAAAACAAGGTCTAAGTTTCGGCTATAGAACGGCCAACTCCCATATGCTTGTCCAATTAAAAATTTTTCATATAAATAATGATTCAATGAAATGTCGGTAAAACGGTCAAGGCTACTCTTAATTTCAAAAGTTATTATCATTTTCAAATGAACCGCCTGCTAGTTTATATAACAAATGTAATGAAGCAAAAGTTGAAATGATAGATTCAATGGCCAGATCTTAGACCATAAGTAACCCGTACCATGTAGGTAATCTAAAGTGTGTACTAACGTTTTATGACAAACCGTTTCTGCTATTAAAATTTAACCCACTTTCCTTTGTGTATTTCTACAAACTCGCATGGCAACAAGTTACTCGTAAGCACAACCCAGCTGGCATAGACCTAACGTGATAACTTCAACGTAATTTTCTTATTGTTGTTATACCAGCTTTTGCTTCTGACACCTTAACCGTAATTATACTTTTCACTATATTTTTTCATACTTAGTGAATGTGTGGTTTTATAACTTCAAGCTATTATTTTTACGGGATATAAATAACACCAACCAATATAGGTACAATAAATAACGATGGTTATAATTAATTATGGATACATTCGTTCGGATATTCTTATATAACAGATTCTCTTGTCACATGGATAAACATATATAGAAATGACTCAAACTGAAGGTTTACATAACAAATCATTTTGTAGCGTTTTCGTGAACGAGGTTACGCGTATGAGTGTAATAGGTACCTGTGCCGACGGTGGCCCCGCTGAAGGTCATTCCTTTCTATTTCAATTAATATTATATCAGAGTCGGTGTACACTGCCCGCGGGCTAACCCTGCATCGTCATACTTTTTATTTGACATAAGTAATTAGATTTAGTTTACTAACTATAGGGTAATCGCAGGACAATTTTAAATTTTTTTATAATAAAAAATTATATATATATATATAAAGAACAGACCTGTATTTATAATAGCTTCATTAAGCTAAAAACTATTTTTGTTAGTGAATAAAACTAATACAAAAGAAATAAAGTATAAATCAGCCCACATTTGCCTTATTGGTTTCCATGAGGACTAAGAACCACTAACCAGTGAGCCGATTAAAAATATTTATGAGTAGTTAGTTCTGTTGCTGATAAAATTACAATTAGTATTCTAGTAGCATTTTATACTTTGTTACTCTAAGATACATTTACCAATGACCAATATACATTTCATATAGATTTTCATTTATCTGGACGAAGAATTTATACAAGAAATTAATTGTTTCTTTTAAGTGCTTTACTATGTTTGCTCAAATTATTTCTCTCATATTGTGATGTCGATATAACGAAATTTTAGGCCTTTAAATTTATCAAAAGATAGTCCGTGTAACAATCATTGCATCTGAAAAATATGTTCGATTACCTATTAACCGGATTACAACAATGAGAATGCACACTCATTATAACTTGTTTTATGGTTTCTGTATTACCTGTGTTACTTTTAATAACAACTACTTTTAACAACAAATTTTTTGAACTCATTCTGTTTATGATATTCATTTTCAGTGTTTACACATACACATATATATGTTTCATTCATTTGCGGCAAGTGCCACTAAAATTTGTTATTTTGGTAAATATAAAAGAGGTATTCTAAATTTGTCGGATTTTAATCTCGCCTAGCTTTCTCTATCTAGATTTAACTTCAATTATTTAACCATCAACCTAATCAATTGAAATATAAGTTAAAATTTTTCGAAGTGAATTTATTCAAGTGTGCAATAAATGGCTTATGTTTTTTGGCATTTATGTTATGTTCATAATTGTTGTCTGCTTAAACAACCCAAACTATAAAATTTATTTTCCTATGGAAAATCTTTTATCTGATTCGAGCAATAAATAAATGTTATCTAATTTGACAAGAGCTTTAATGAGAGGATAGCTACAAAATCACTTTCCCTTATCGTAATATGGGAAAGTGTTTGTTGTTTTTTATGCCACGAAATTGTAATGGAACCGTTATTCTTAAAATATTTTAATTTTCATGTGATCGATTTTAGGCAATGAAATTTAAATATTGTTCTTGATTATTTTGAACGCTGCGTCTGACCCGTAAGCTGGAAGCGTTTGCGGTGACGGCACGGACAGTGAGCAGCGTCGCGGCTTATATTTTTAATTGCCGGAATAATTATCTATAATCATAATTAATTCACTTTTTGTTATTTAATGCTTCTCGTTTTACTGCGAATGATTCAGACAATGGCTTTAGCTAAATAATTAACAGACAATTATTATAAACTGTTAAGTTTGTGAGTATAATATTTCAATTATATGTGGTTTTGGAAGACAACGCTCTTCATTTTATTGTTTTGGATAATCCAACTCATATAGTTGTTTTCGTATTTTCGTTCAATGTAATGTAAGGTATGTAAGGTATATTGACAATAGCTTATATTTTTTGCCAAGTCAGAATATGTCAGCATCCATAGTCAGAAATCGAACGAAGACTACGATGTACTACGGTGTATGAAGGGAATTAAGGTGGAACAGAATCCATCGAAAAAAATCACAAAGAAAGCTGCTGTGTGATGACCGTAATTAAAATCCTTGTTCCATTGAGATATTTAGCTTCCGCGTACCAATTGCTGTATTAAGGTCTCACGGAAAGGCCCCAAGAAATACATTGACATTTCCTGTCCAGTTTGCCTTGCTATATACAAGCGGATATCAGCTCTATCCTCCTACTTCTAGTGACTAGTGACTGGTATGGAGGACTACATACGCTAATCCACCGTGACCCACAAATTTGGGCATTACGGATTATACAATTTTATACTGACACATTGCATAACAAATATTAATAAAAATAACTTATAACAAACGCAATGTAACTTAAATAAATAGGAATGCAACGAGCCCCCTTATCCCTTACAAGAGATCTTTTCTCGAACCCCAGTAAAGAGAGAGAAAATAGCATGGGAAAAATAGAGGAAGGAGTGGGAGAAATGCAGGAAGTATTATATATTAATAAATGTGCCGAAGGAGATCTTCCTACGCCTATTTTTTACGTTAAATATGTTGCGCTGTCAATCAAGACAAAGTGTCCAAAAATAACATGATAGGAAATATTAACGATGAAAGTTTTATCTTCCGACTTTTGACTTAACGTAATTTTTCGTACGATTATCGTGATATTATTAGAATTGCATCTAGTATAAAAACGGACCCTAATCTTTGTTTTATTAGCTTTAAAGTTTAATATAGCATATATCATTATTTAAATATGATTTTGTCGCTAATTGAATAACAATAGCGCAGTAAAACCTTCAAGAGGCAAGGTTGAACAATAAATTGAATGAAATGTTTATTTAGGTGGCGACCGAAGTATACCAAAATGCCATGCTAATTTCAATTATTCACTTTGAATTATTATAACAATGAAGGTTAACAAATCATATAATATTTTTCAAATATAAATCAATTTTGTCCAAATCGAATCAATTTAATATATGTACATGAATTGTAAATTATAATACCTAATTGTCACTCCTATATAAATTGATTTTTAAATGATTTATTGGTTTGCTTCATATAGGTAGTGCTTTTCTTTAAGTACGTAATCGGCCTTCAATGCCATGATGGGTTTAAGATATCTGGTTTTATTTTGACGTCTCCTTCACAATACGACCAAGTATTAATGGCAAACATAATAATATATATAAGATATGAGCGTGAAGCGCACTGGGATCGAATGCGTAATCTTAGGTTACAAGTGCACGCTTAAGCACTATGCTGGCAATATATAAAATACTTAATTTAAATCGTTTCGCATTAACGTATTATTTAGTAATGTTGGTCTTTTTTGAACTTACCTTGAAATAAATATTTAATTTATTAAACCAATACAAATTGGACATGGTTAATATTTATATAGTGAGTCAGATGTTATTCAAATCGATTTCATTACTCGATGGCTATTAAAACGATAAGAATTTCAAACAATTCCTCTAAATCAGGCCAAGAATTTATGGATCGTTAACATAACGTCCTTTGAGGGGACGGAAAAACCAACATGCTCACATTATTAGCCTAATTAGGTAAATAATTGATTGATTATAGCAGCATTGCTTAAATAGAAGACATGTTTTAGTGGAGAGTGTTAAAATATTTATTCTTTGCATATTTTTATTGCGCATATTACTTTTTACCATAAATGGATTTATGACCTACACAGACTCATCTGCGCGATCGATCATAAATTGATAAGGTTCTTAAAATAATGTCAATACGGCTTACTTATAAATAGGTATCACCAAACTAAAATGTTGAATGAATCTAAAGGGGTTTAAACGTTACTTATGTCGTAACGACGTTTATAAAGAAATCAAGGATTCATACTCTTATGATTAATATAGGTATAATAGATGTTGTCAGTTTCAAACATCCGCTAAGAAGATCAAACATAAACCGATGAGCACAATAAATGTGTAGTAAATTTAATAGCTTTATTTTATTTTGAACAGTAGCCACAGTCAATTCCATTCCTTAATCAATTCCTAAAGTAATATTCTCGATGTCATCCTCCCACCTTTTCTGCGGATAACATCGCGGAATTTAAAGGTTTTTTTTGTTTTTTAAAAAATTAGAAAAAAAAAAAAAAAAAAAAAAAAAAGGGGGGCCCCGGGGGGGGGCCCCCCCCCCCCCCCCAAAGGGGTTTTTTTTTTTTTTTTAAAAAAAAAAAAAAAAAAAAAAAAAAAAAAAAAAAAAAAAAATTTTTAAACAACTAAACTTACTAAACTAACTTTAGATAATAAGTACCTAATTATTGTTTTTTTTTCGAACCATTCTAATTTACTCTTACTAATAACTTCAAGAAATGCTTCATTGGCCTTTTTATTTATTTAAGTAATATTCTCAAATTACTTGAAGCATCGATACTCTCGTATCTAGATACCTGTAGGTAATCTCTTTTTATTATTTAATAGGTCTTCGGTCCTCGATATAAATCTATATTTAAAAATCCATCGATCCAACCGTGAAAACTGTTTTCCTTTTACGACGTAATTACGTGTATTTCAAATATGCTCGATAAGATATATTTTTTGTAAAAACCGCTTACGGGAGAATGGAATCTGTTTATCTAGATCTCTAAAGTAGGCTCGCACAGCCAGGCAATGTCTCAGGCCTGGACCTGTACAATACCTGGCTGATAAAATATTATTTTGTAATTATTAAAAACAATTAAATTGTCCTCAAAACGGCCATAATTTTTGTATCAATTTTCCTGTAGTGTGTCAGATATCCCTCGTATAATATTTCGTTCGCTGACCATAAATACATAAGTTCAACAATAAATTTACACGTAGTTTATTTGAAGAAAAGAAATAGGGTCCTACAGAAAATATCACGTATATATTAAAAATTATATCTGATCGGAAATATAACTTCACAACTTATGGGTACATCATCATATGGGTCAATCGTTACATAAATAGAAGCAAGAATCAACACATAAATACTTGTATTTTATGTATTGATTTTTTTACATAATGCTGTCTTCATCGTTGCATCGAACAAGTTTTCAAACAAGTCTAGTGCCCATTCCTAGTTCATTCATTATTCAGGATGTGTATTAGGGAGAAATAGTGAATAAATTTCCATTCTTGAGCTTATAACAATAATGTTTGTGCCGTTGTCTAAGAACTAGTGTACGGAAGATGTAAAAGATATTGTTCAATACTTAGACGAGAAACATTTATGTATAGCTAGTGGTTCCCATTGCTTTCAGCGACGAGTATATTAATGAACTCGTGCCTATCATGTCCTTTCATCCCCAAATTGCGCTAACCCTGGAGTTATCAACATTTTTGCCGAAATTCGTTAAAATAATTAATTAGTGCTGACTACATACTAACGATATGCCTATATTTTCACATTTGTAATATTAATAATATGGCATCCATGACCATGCTTTGCAACCAAAGGGCGCCCCACTTTTTTTAGAAGAAGTTACAATTAATTTTTGATCTTCTTAAAATTCGTCTCTGTTTTTTAGAATAAAACTTATTACGTATTTACGTCCATGTTAAAGAATGTTGTAAAGTGAAATGTTGGTAAACAACCAGCGATCATCAAGCTAATTTATTAAGTAGATGAGTTTTTGTGTAAATAGTGTACATGCAAACGAATTCGCGTACCTACTCGTACATCAGCTTGTTGAATGTTTTTATGTTACCTCATAGAACGCATCTCGTTCCTCGTTAATCGTTTAAGAATCCAAAGCATTCGTGGAAATCCATCACAGTAAATATCGCGAGTGAATTGCAAACAACACACTCACCATCAAAATATCTCCGGAATGCAAGTTCACGCTTCAGTCAAATTATTTTATCACTTCTGCGCAAGAGTGCAGCGCGGGCAGCCACCAAGAGGCGTTCAGGGAAACTGCTCGATACTTGATATCACACAAGCCGCGAGTCGCGACTCGCGACTGGTTAATCAACTTGACTAGAGTCACCACGTTTTAGTTGTTGAAATATAGAAACGCACAAACAATATACTTTCAACGTGAAGCGGTTCTACTCTAAGCTAAGTTCAGAATAAGTACTATACAAACCTACATTCAAGAGCTACCAAATGATTATTTTAAATTTGGCAAAGTGGTGATTGTGACTTGTATATTTATTGAAATCTTTGTATAGGACATTAAATTACAAACAAAGTTCTAGAGAAGTTAACAGATGGTTTTTTCAATGTTTTATTCACCAATTTCTATCAATGCGGGAGTTTGTTTATCATGTATTCTTATGCTTATTGTCAGAGTCCTCCACTCTCGGTGACCAATATTAAAATACACTGTAATATGTACTGTACTGTACTGTACTGTAAAATGTCTATAATACATTGTAAATACAATAACTGTATGTAAATGTAATGTATGTAATATATACTATTAGAGCGAAACTGGAATTCTATAAAATCTAAGAAATCCTTGTCACTATGTGGAACTGGTCTGTTAGCAACTTATCGCGAATGATGGGTACAACACCGCAGGCCCAGACTTGCAAAATGAAGAAACGCCTCACGTGATACGATGCCTTAAGTTACAGGTGTACGAATATATTTATATACACGGATCTATTAAATCCCTGAAGTAGGTCCTGTATCAATTTAATTGGAAAAGAAAACTTTAATTCTATAATGTTGATATGTTATTTTCATTTTAACTCATAACTCTCAGTCCAATCTACGTTTTGGAGAAATTGATTTTTTTAAAAGTAATAATTAGTTCGTTTAAGTATAAATAAATCTATAGTTATACTAAAAAGCTACAGAATTATTTTGTTAAACTCACTAAAAGTAGAAAGTTCTGATTTGAAAAACACTCTTTTTATAAAGATTATGTTAATCCTTTCATATTGATATTCAAAGTATTTTACTTTAAATAACACCATAGAAGATATCGTTGGTTTAAGCAGCATGCCACTATAAAAATAAGTAAATCTTTCTAGTCCCATGATAAAAAAAATTCACTTAAAATATAGGAACAGAACATCTTTTAATTCAAATACTCTTTGTTATAATATGTTATAAAATACACTTTAGTAGAAGAATTTTATTTATACAGAGGACAGAAAAACCATATAAATTTTAGATTTTATTTCTAGAAAGTAGTCAATATCCAGAAATCCTCTTTTTTTATTTTTTTAACAAAGCTGTCATGTTATATACTAGTTAATTAGCTTATAGCAATTGTGTCAATTGTCACTTGGATATTTTATCTCTGGACAGTTCGCATGTTGTTTGATTGTCTAATGTCTTGTCATTAGACAATCAGTCAACATTCAACAATTATATTTAATTTTTAAATAAATTTGTTTCTTCGCGGTTTAAGGTTAACAGCTTGCATAAGTGCAATTTAAACTGAATACCATCATTTAATGTATTAAAAAAAATTACAGTTAAAGAATATGTTCTTTATCTAAGAAAAATACAATACTACTTGAGTTGCGAAGATAAACTTGCAATAATTTTCCACAGTATAGTATATGACTAATTACATTTTAGCAGTTCATCTTATCAGTCCTAAAAGAATTTAATAATAAAAACAAGATTTTCTTGTACAGTACAATATATAGAAAAACTACATAAGTACTCTATTTTGTAGGCGATGGATACATATTATAATTTACATTTCTTTACTAAGTCTCTCTATATTTTTTTGACTTTATTTGTGTATTTGGCTGAGAGTACGTCATGTAATTTTAATATCAAATTGTTACAAACTCTACACAATGAAGGATTCCACAGGTGAATGAGTTAAATTATTTGTTATTATAGTTTGTATTTATTATATATTTATATTATATAGAAAAGTTAGCTCCTCTTGCTATATTTAGAAATGAATAATAATGACCATAATTCATTTCAAATTAAAATTTTCCAGGAATATAACATTTGATATAGATTATGGAGCTTATAATGGTGACAAAGACTGGTATGAGGATTGCTCTGTAGGACTAGAACAAGTATTGCCAGCTGGAATTTTTGCTTCTCCTGATGAAATTGAAGCATTGAGATATAAGGTAGTGATTTATTTTTAGTAATGCAGTTTCGTTTTAATTACTATAAATGTCAAGAAGGTTATCAGCCTTCTGTGATATAGTCTTCTGTAATAGTCTTATCCATAAATTATTTTTAAAATAACTGCAATTTCTGATTTATGGCCACTAGAATGATAATGGCAAAATATTAAATCACTATAAACTCATAGGTTTTCTCTTTTATACATATAAATTCCATTGATAATTTTATATATTCTAATTCAATCTACAATAATCTTAAATTGAAGACTATTTTTATAATTTTAGACAACAACAATATTCAAAAGTAAAGTGGACATAGAAATACCAGCAGAGTTGGCAAGCCCTATCACTGTTCATCTACTGGGTTCTGTGCAGCATCACAAAACATATTTGTACTTACCTGTACATGCTCGCTATCACAAACCTGTAGTTGGTGGAGGGTAAAGGACTTTTATAAAATTATATTTTTTTTCATTGCCTTATTGTCTCTGAAATTTAATGATTTGCTGCAGCTTAGTATTGTTACACAACAGAGCACATGCTTACCTTAAACCTTAAGTCTTTTTGCCCACACCATCACTCAGTGTATTTCTGCACCAATATGATCTTCAAAAAAAGATAGTACAGATGAGTGTCCACAACTGGTAATGTCACTTATCAGCATGTGAGCAGTCTGCCCTAAATCACTACACCACATATTATTATTATTGTATTTAATTAATTCAATTACTGAGTGATTGTTTTGAGATATAATTCTCATTCAACATTTCTTTTCAGTTACGTTAATGTGTCCATTCCTCCACCACATCTTTACATAAACTGTGGTACGAAAAAGTTTGAAAAGTGTAGCAGCAAACCACTCATCAGCAGCTTCTGCCCCAAAAATCTTCATTCTAAGTGCCCGTGGATACAAGTACCAGTTGGGGTAAGTTTAATAATTGTTACCTATCCAAGTTGTATAGTAAGTTCCATAGTATACTTGAGGAAAGAACATATTTTACTTACTAAAAAACTGATCAACTGCAATAAATTTTCAATGTTAATCTTACTCAAAAGAATTATTGCAAGCATCAGATATATTATATATTAGAACTTGTTTTATTTTGTAGGGCGGCGCTCCGTTACGTTGGCAGATACCACTTGGGAATACCCAGCATCATGACTTGGTTTGGTTAGGAACAGCAGCAGTCGTCTTCTTTGGTTCCCTATACGTCTTAAAAGAAATTCATTGCTATAAAACTAAACCAAAATAAATTATAATTATGTATTCACTTGGATATTATTTAGAGCAGCGCTATCTATGTATCGTGAAAGTAACTAGGTATAACGAAGACCAGTTATTGATTTTTTCTTAGTCTGACCTAATACCACTTTATTTTATCCTTCTATTATACAACATTCAGCTATTTTATTGAATTATATATAAATAGTTGTAAAAGATATTTATTATAATGGAGAAGAGTGCCACCTATCGGAGATTGCTTTAGTTATTATTTTGTACGTACGTTCGTAAATTCCGTGCTCGGTAAAGTCTAAAATACGATCATCTGTAACTTCTCATTTGACATCACTGGCATCTATTCTACATGACTTACAGTGCTTAGTGTTATAGTTAAATTCAAACATTGATCCACAATTTTTTAGACCAGAATTATTTAGACTAATAAGTGACCTTGCAACTTAAGTTAACATAAAAAAAAGATTCTCATCATCAGAATCACAGATTTTTTCATTATTTTTATTTAGTCATTAATCGCCGGATCTGTGCACGGATATAAAGGTTCCAAAGGCTTTGTTTGTCGCTGGCTGTTTAATAAAGATTGAGGCATAATATGTTTCTACGGTGAATTGACGTGAGAACGCTACACCAGGCGCTGTATAGTAAAGAGTGTTGAACGATATTGAAGTACTCGCGCGTGTCGGTGCAGCCCTTGGACCACTACCGCCTCGACTTGCAGGATGTATCGCACTTTCTTTAGACTAGTTCTAAATTGATAAATCAGGAGAGAGTAGGGTCAGCCGGTGGGCGGACCGCACAGATATGGATTTAAGATTAACGACGAGCCGCGGGGGTGTTTACGTGCGGGCGCGGGGCGGGTGCGGGGACGGATCGATGGTGGGCGGGGCGCGGAGGCGCGGGGCGCGGCGCGGCGGGGCGCGGTCGACTGCCAGTCCGCCTCGGGGCCGCGTCCGCGCGGTCGTCGCCTGAAAGTGTCTTGCGGCGGCCGGAGTGTCTCCGCGGGCGCCCGGCGGCGGCGGCGAGCCTCGCGCCGCCCGCCTCGATGCCGCGCGCGGCCGCAGCGCTCCCCCGCCCCGCGCCCGCGCCAACCCACAGCCCTCCCGACGTACGCGCAGCGCCGCACCCGCGCCCGCGCGCCCTGTCCCGCGCCTGCGTCCCTTGTTTCTTTGGGCCCGACAGCTCGACGGCACCGTGCAGGAAGTCCACTGTGAAGACTACGATTCGAGAAACCGCATCCGCATAGCTAGGACCCCGCTTGGTTGGCGCGTGATCCCGCGCACCGAGATCTACAACTCGATCCGAGTCCCTCCGCCGCCTCCGGCGCCACCTCGTCGTCGCTGTCCTAGAGACAGACGCCGGCGCAAACCTCGTGGGTCTACTCGCCGGAGACCCCGCTCGAAGCTCGTCGCATCCGCGGAAGCTTTGATTCCTGCGCCACCGGTTGGTGAACGGCAGTGGCTCGCTCCGGATCTTGAATCTCACATCCCCTCGCACACGATCGCCGTGCCACGCCAGTTACCACCGGAGGCTACGCCGCTGGATAACCTGCTCGCAGTAGCTGAGCTCGAATTTAACCAACAGAGAAGTGAGGGCTCCCTAGAGCCCTCAAGTCCGCCTTCCTACGGGTTTATACCCCCCGAGGAACCTAGTCGCGACGTGATGTCTTATGAAATAGAACAGCCCAAGACGGCAGAAGATATGTTCTATGAACGGAAAGCCGTCGAGCGAAGTGATGTTGATTTTCCTGGAGACATATCAGAGCATAAGGATTTGTTCGAGACGATCAGTGAAGCCCACTACTTGCCGGAGTTAGGTGGACCACACGACGAGGCGCTGCTAGAATCGCTCGTAGAAAAGGGATGTGAAGATAACCAGATCCTAGGGCAAGCCCTCGACAAACTGGCTCATCTAGTGCAGGGCTCCGCGGAGTATCCGGAAGAAGGAGAGGACATATTATTAACAAACGCGCCGGTATCTGATATTATAGAAAGGTTAGAACAGTCTTTGGAGTCCCCAAGCCGCAGCAGTATGACCGCCGCTCAAGGTCTCCTGCACCTTCATCACATTGGCGACTTACAACAGGCTGACGCTCCGGAGGTTGACAGTCACGCTTACATCTCTGACCGTGTGTTTGTTTCGGACGATTCTGCTCAGTGTGCTCTCGATAGCTTAACCGAGGCAGTAAGGGACGTTCAAGACGACAGTGAAATTAAAAATATGAACTTTAGTCACAACGATGAAAAGAGGCTAAATAGTGAAATCGGTTTAACCGATGTTTTGTATACCGCACCAGTACCTGATTCTAACGAGACTTTCTTAAATAAACAATTTGAGGAACCTCCGGCGCCGTCATTGCCGGATCAGAGTGACCTTGTTTTAGAGAGTGAGAATGCAAAGGGCGAGGTCGAAGGACAGATATTATGCAACACAGTTGTAGAGACGTGTGAAAGAAGTGAAGCCGAATCTAATAGCGAAAAGATTAAAAATATTATTGAACCAGAACAAGTTGCAACCGTCATCGACATAAAACAAGAAGAACCCTTAACGAATGCCCATGATGACAGCTTACCCACAGATTTAAGCATACAGAACGTTGACTCGAGTCCTTTAATGTTGAGTCATAATGATGTCAACGGCTTGGAAGATAATGTTTCAGATAAAAGCGATGAACAACCCAAAGACCTAAGTGTTCACAAAAGAGTAATGACCCCGGGTGCATCACCGCGGTGTTTGGAAGTGCCACGCGCTCCCTCGCGGGAGTCCGACGCAATGCAGTCGCCACAACCCAGTGGTATACCTGCCGTACCTTCTTCACCTGAGATATTTACGATGCCGCTCACTAAGAGCAAACAAACGCTATTCCTTGAAACGCTTTTATCATCTCCTTCCCCTAAAATGTACACATCAGAGGTTACGATCACTAAACAACAGTGTGAACCATTAAATCTAGGAAAACACAGAAAGTCAGCGAGTCCTACAGTGTCAAGTTGTTCCGATGAAATCAAAAAATTAAATAAAGAATTTGGAGAACCTCAAGAAAAAAGATCAAGACGTGAATCGATTGATGATTTAGCTAAAATAAGTAAAGTTTTTAATAAGTGTAGTGATGAACAGATATCAAAGAAATCGGACAGGCCTTCTAGTAAACCAAGTGATGTGAATACTCCTTTACAACAATTTAATATTTTAAAGTCTCGGTCAGATTACACGCTCCCAGATCCTCTCTTAATACCAAAAGATAAACTAGAAGCAATCCTGGCAGCACCAGCACGTGAGATCCCCGCATTGCTTATCCAGCGACCAGAGCTTCGGCTGCCGGCTACTTTCGCGTTCCCCGCTATCCTGCAGGACCCTGACATACTCGTGGTGTCTTTGACGCAGCTGGAACACGTCCTATTAGATAGAGAAGCGAAACAGGCTATATCGCCCAAAACTAAAGACCACAGAATACATTCCTCAAAAGCTGAAAGAGAACAGACGGCGCCACCAAAGCCAATTCCTTCGATGGATGCCCTCGCAGGTGACATTGATGCTGCGACCTCTGCAGCGCTCAATCAAATGCTGTGGCTTCCTTATCTCAGCCAGCTTGAGGCCATGGCGGCTTGCTCGCAGAACATGGATTTCATTAAAGCCCTGAACTCAACCGGCTATGGTGGGCCGAATTATCCAGATATATCACAGATGTTCAATCCGTCCGCTCGATTTATGGGAGCAGGCTTCCCTGGGACGCCCGCCATGCAGGAGTACGATAGTCGAATGCAGTTTGCAATGTGGCAGGAAGCTATGGCCCACGCCGCTGCGGCTCGGCCTAAGGCCTCTACGGGCCCAGATCAATGCAAGGAGCCGTCCAAATCCAGCGATGTTCAGAACCCCTACGTGCACTCAACCAAGAGTCATGGCAGAAGTCATTCAGCGGCGCGCACGAGCCCAATTGCGACAAGCTATAGTGGAGCACGCGCTCTTCACAATCCTTTTATGGGCGCCTACGGACCGGCAATGCGTCCAAACGCGCCTCCGCTGGGCTTACAGCTGCCATACATGGGGCCGCCTGTGCCTAGCCAACGGTCGCCGCGCGCTCAACAGAAGAGCCCGCCGTCACCTTATTACCCTAACAACAATTATTTGCAAGCGACTCGGGGTGGAGCTGCGGAAGCGGCGCGGCCTCGAATCAGTGTCAAGTCGCTTCAGAACCTTCTGGAGCCGGGTGCTGTGGCAAGGGGTCGTCGAGAGGAGCCTGAGGTGGGCAGCACAACACCCGCCGACCCTAGACCCCCGCACGACCCCGCCGCGATGCACCTTTGGCACCCGCTGTTCAGCAAGTGAGTACCTTGTCATATAGCATGTACTTTTGTTTTGTACCTACAAAAACTTAAAATCATTATTGATTAAAAATATTATCTTACTACGCAAGTAAAATGAATATTAACGAGGTTTCTCTATAGAATTTATAATACTAACATCAAATATAATATCCCAATATACCGGTATGTCGCATTGTTCAACGTTTTTCAAAATGGCAATACAGAGTGTATTGTAATTTTGAAATATCCGTCGGTGAAATTTTGAATTGATATGAATTTTGTAGAGATTTAAAAATTATGAAAGTCAGAAGCTATTTCAAAATAAAAATGCAAATATCTATTTTGCAGTTTTAAATTACATTCAAATGCCATCAAACAAAGCGTATCATTAACAATTGTTAGCAACGGGAGGCTAATTGAAATCGGAAGTACAATTATATCCCCAAGTGGGTAAACAATTACACGTCACTAGGGGAGCAACACTATTGTTGCACCCAAACCCCACTAATCGTAGCTCTTTTACTGGCGCGTGGCCCCTTTAACTTCGCGGTTTTTGCTCCTACAAATCTTCTATTAATAAATTATTGCTATTAAACAATTATTATATAACCTTGTAAGATTAAAATTTTCTTATTTATCCCAGAAATGTTTTTACTGTACTTGTACTTTGCTTCAATTCAGATACATTTATGCAAAATATGTACTCTGAAATTTATAAATTCCATGTCTGTGGTTGATCTCCAGTGATCAAACTAATAAAAATATGTTACGTATGAGAAACTTGTGTTTAGTAGGTACATGTTCTACTTCTGTTCTTAAATATGTAACTCAACTCAAAACCTCTCATTCCATTGAAAAACATTTATGTCGAAGGCTAACTTATGCTGTAAAATATTTTATGTAAACTGATGAAATTACCACAAGTTACTACGTGAAATATGGTAAATATCTACTCTTATATGCAGAAAAGTAATATCTTGCTTGGCTTGTATAGAGTCGACTTTTGTTTACTACACATTTAAACAAGTTTGTATGTATTTGTGTCGCATATACATGAAAGCTTGATTTAAATATTTTTCATAATATTACATTCGACCTCTCCGATTTCAAAAACCACATTTTCATGCGAATTTTTTTTATTTTTGATTTTCTGCGGCTAATTCACTGTGGTTTGTCGTTGGTGTAGAATACGGTTACCTTATTTTAAATATTTATTCTAATATATTACTTAATATTCCAACAAACGGTTAGAATTTTCTACATTGTGTGTTTTCCTAATTTGGCCTCACCATTATAGGGATCGATTCAGCTATCTTAATTGAATATCTTAATTTCAGACTGTTTCACGAGTCATGTGAAATAATCGCTAGCCTGACCTACTGGCTCTAAATATTCATTCTACGTCGACAAGATTAGATATTTGTTAAACTCTCAACCTATTTATATGAAGCATATCGTCACCTCGTCACTTTAAATATCTGTTAGTATACCTATACTCACGTACTTGAAATATTTGATTTCACACCTAACAATCATTTCTGGGTAGTGGCACAGAGGGCTGAACGTCTATTTCATTCAAGGAAAATTATCCTCCATGTCGTATACAGCGTTACTACAATGTAATAACATTAACTACAGTATAAAATATTAAATTGCAAAAGAATTTATGATTTTGAACTGTAGCCGGATGATGGGATTTTACAACTTTATTAAAACTGAGTTTTTTTGCGACAATGTAAACTACTATTAGCGTATAATATTTCTTTTCACACTCTTTAAAACAAAACAAAATTTAAAAAGATTGAAAAGGTAAAAATGATATCTTTTTCGTGTTTAACATCACGAAAACACGAATACAGAAGTAAGCTGTTACATTCTGAACGACACCACAAAGAGACAGACAAGATACAAAATGAAACATTAAAAAATGACAAAGAATATAAATGTAATACATGCACAGCTCTTGAATGTAATAGAACTAGATAGTTAGACACGAGAGTACACATCTCTATTCAATTTATATACAAGTTGAAAAGGTCTACCTGAAAACACTCAGAAAAACGGGACCAGACCGTATTGTATTGTGACGTCAATTATATTATGGTAAGTGCTCGTGGTGTTACGTTGTGGAGGCTCGGGAGGTGGCGTGGGAACACGAGCCACCCGCGAACGCTAACATTCGTTACTTATTGATTTCACTGAAGGATGATAAGGCTTACAGTTATGTAAGTTTTACGACTGTGCCGTTCTGAAAAATATATATCTAAAAAATTAACTGCGTCAATAGTAGTTTATGAATCTACTGTCGATTCCTTAATCAGATTAATTTAATAGAGGATGAACTTACTGATGCCTATTGACGGCTATGACCGGCAACGCTGGGAGTCTGGATCGATATTTTTTTTGGTTGTATTGGTTCTGAAAGATTTTGACACCTATTGAAGTACTGCTCTGCTGAACACAAGTTTTAGGAGATTCACTCTCCAAATTACCATGTGGTGTATGTAGTGTGAGCCTAGTGTCATTTTCTTAAACTTTCGTTCCATCGTTGGTCGACGAATGAAATTTTCTTTAAATTTGAACAATTTCCTCTAGCTCGTACGGCATATGCAATCATCTCACGATATTTTTGAAGGAACTGTTACGGCTACAAAATTGTGTAAAAATAATATAGAACTTCACACAAATAAAAATATACTATAACAGTTTAAATTTGGACTTTTGACAAAAAAATTCTTGAGTATTCGAAATTTAAATATATCTAACATATCCTCTCTATGTCATTGCTTTTGTCTTGTTAATCAATACAGCAGTCAATTTTTATTGCTGTTATGAGGGCGTTAATCGGACAAGACAGTTCTAAACGATTTATCAGACACCTTTTTTAAAGCACTGTAAATTGAATTCTATTACCAAGAGGCAAAGGAGTGTATTTTTAATATACGACACTTTCCCTTTGTATAAAGGCTAAACTCACATTGAAGTGGACAAATACGTAATAGTTTTGGAGCTATATTTAAACGATGTTCAATAACTCGGAGAAATATACATGAAATCATGTTGAGAAAACTAGAATTAGTTTCTTATATAGGTATGTCGGATAGTATAATGAAATTTCTAGATTTAGATTTAATCTCTAAAATGGCGACCACTAATCTCGATCCAAAGTTTTCCAGACCATGTTCTCTCTTTTTAGCCATTTTACTTTGCCTACAGGATCTCCTGATCTGACCTTTCTTCCTCAGACTCTACTCGCAATACTAAAATAATACATTCATAATATGGAAAATATCGCAGGAGAATTTCATAAATAGGCTTTAAATAGGCAAAAAAATAAATAAATCGCGTTTTTAATTTAGAATAAGTTTTATCAAAATAGGGTAGATATTACACAGAATACCCATAGGTAAAGTAGGTAAAACTTTTCACCATCAATCTTCTGCGACTGCGAAAAATGCATGACTTGAAATCCAGTGGAACATTGCAAAAAGCATCTCAAATAACTTGTCCGTACGTTAACTGGCGATTTTTCAGTAAATTCTGATCATATCAAATAGTAATCAACCAACTTTACATATCAATTTCTCGATGATTCAGTGAAAAGCACTCGATTATTAGAGTTATGTAACTGATATAATACGCGTTTATAACCGTCGAAGAACTTTTATTATGTATTTGCGTAAATCCAGACCATATTATACTTAATAAAATTTACAAACCTTAGTGGCGAAACGAAACATGCTGTTAATATTAATCGCACCTATCCTTAATATTTCCTAAAATTAAATGTTTGCCTCTATTACATTGTTATAATATTTATAAATATTTCCTACGGTACCCTAAACACGATGTCCGTCAGCTAGAAATCGATCGTGTAACTTTAATGAGTCATGTGCTAGTTACGGTTTATGGAAAAGCGATTTAGTTATTTTATATTCAGCCTCAAGGCCTTCTTGGAAGCACTAATAAAGTAATGTATTCCCCCACCCCCCCTTATGTGTTTAGTACCAGACGGGCCGGGTGAAGGGAGACGTAGATAACCCACCACCAAGTGTAACCTTGAGCTTATGTTCCCGTCGCATAACCTATTGTCCTGAATTAGATTCCATGTATAGAATTATAATATTAATTCGATTCTCCTACATAAATAGATATTACCTTACCTTAAGCTGTAGGCTGTCTATTAGAACTAGATTTTCTCGGTTGAAGCATATAGTAAAAAATACTTACCTGATTTGAAAGCTCATAAAGTCAGTATTTAAATAAACGGTAAATGAAATATCCAGACCGTAACGTTCAGTATTTTTTATGCTTAAATGCTTATATCATGCTTTTGTCTGTCTTAAAGCATAAATATAATGTAGAACAATTATTTCATAGCAGTCAATAGGCAGAGATTTAAACTAATATTATAACAATCTGGATTCGATTCATTCGCGATATGGATTTTATTATCAGGGATATTTAATTTTAAAACTTAGGAAGATTATCTTTGTTTCAAAATCATTAATTGTATATGTAACATGTCGTGTATATTAAAAAGAAACTAGAAGTTTATTGTTTTTTCTAATACATACTCATTTTATCATGAATAAAGAACACTATACAAGATTGATTAAAGAGATGTAGGTACATGTAAAATGTCGACCCACGAAATAAATTGTGACGTCACTACATTTATTCATAACAATGGTTAAAAACCATTTTGACCTTAACTAATTCCGCCGTGACCTGCGCCTGACTCATCGGCTTTCAGTTCGTTACACAAATGTCAAATAATGTCAATTACTACGATTAACGAGGCGGTTTAGCAAAATTATTCAGGTAGAAATACAAGATATATAATATTCAGGTAGATAGATTTGGTTTGTTTTTTAATTGACATCAAAGTATTGAATCGCAAAATTTTTAAAGAGTTGTTGAAACTCAGTTCTGCCGAGCCTGTCTGACATTGCACCTAGTTATGATGCATTTACGATCGTAATCAGCTTCACAAAGGCTTGATAAATAATCATCAAAAACAAGTAGATATGTTGCCAAGGATTATATAGCAACGAAGTTAAAATGTACAACGAAAAATAATTATACCGTCGTAAATTGTAGTAGGAGCCACCCTATATCGCGTCTTTCAGACGTATGAAAAGTAAAGTTATATACCGATCATCTGCGGGAGATGTTTTTTACATTAGAATATTTTTGCGTCATAGCTAGTCTGAGGACATCATATCTGTCACAAAGAGGTCATTAGTACAATAGGAAGTGCCCTAGCCCCCTACTTACCAATCAATGACATGCGGGTTCCAATCACGTTTTCTGGGTCTCATTTAAATAAATTCTTTGTGCTCTATTCTCCCATATGTATATCGAACACTTGAACATTAACGCATTTACATGATTTAGTCAGCGACCGCGATAAATCTTAATATATATAAATGTGGCGCAATAAAATATTTTCGAAGGAAATCGTATTCTCTTGCTTTGTGTGAATACTTAAAAAAGTGCAAGGCACTATAATTTGTCGCGATTTTTTTAATTTTTGTACCTCATCTTTAATAATTGTACGAATACTGGAGAAAAATACGAGTAAGTGCTTATAGAATAGTTGAGAAAATATCGATGATTTACTTGACTATTATAATATAACGAAAGAGCGAGATTAGAATTAAAATCATATCTATATTTTTAAGCGCAGCAGACTAAAATACACACACGTGCGGTTTATTTAAATATTTCTATTCTTAATTTATAATATCACATCTCTCCTTCCCAAGACCGAGATAATACACTCCAATTTTTCAGACAAAACACTTGCTTTTTGCACTTCACCCATGCTTGATTTCAGCATCTGTCTAACAGTACCAACGCCATAATCTGCACTCGTCTTGTAAATAACATTTGTGAGTCTTCACAATGCACGGCATATACTTCATCCAGTAATTAATATTGCTAACAATGACGAATACGAATGCTCTATTTCTATATCTTCTGGATTGTTATACCTTAATATATACATTGTACGCTTCATGTATCTCCAAATGATATTTTCTTTCATGTATCAGTGTTATTACAATGAGAATAGTGAGCGAAATAATATTAGTTTTCGTTTCTGTGTTCGTAGTGAGTATATAAGCCTTGTGATGGTTCCCGCCTATATCTAACAGTCTAGGAGTGCTGGCTATCAAAGGAGCCTTACACAATTTTATCTGCGACTGACGAGTGTTATGTAACATTGAATAGCAAAATTAATTAAAGCCAGCTGCAGTATTGCGTATACACGCGTCCTTTTCGCACTGACGTGCAATGTTTATGCTCTGTTCTGCTCGCACACACGTCACTCACTCTAAGCTCCATTGATTGGCCGGGGTCTGCCCGGGACTGATTGATCTACGACGGTAGAGCCTCACACCTGTGTCGAGACGAGAGCCTGTCGCGCAGTACATTTAAATGCTTAATTAAACTGTAATTCGTAAAAATACAAATTGAATGAAGGATCTAGTTTCGTGGTAAATAAAAGACTTCAACAGCAGTATTCTTTTTCAGTAATTAAATAATGCCTATTATAGAAACACAGTTATTATATGCGCATCATTCAGACTTAGTTTATAAATGGGTGTCTCGTTAACTCATTTTCGTAATGAATGAATTCAGCTTTTATTTAGGGCTAACAAGTACTTAGTACTTCGTGACTGTGCTAGCTGTATACGGGATATTAGAAAGCACGTTGCGCTCTGTAGGCAATTAGAGTGGCGGCTTGAATTACATTTTCACTTTAATCTATTAATTTATAGCTCTCGTTCAATCCTACAAATTACTATTGCTAGTTGCTACTTTTAGAAATAGCGGTTTGGTTTGCGCTTGCATGAATTATTATAGAATTGATTTTAAATGACATCAGTGATGTTCTACTAATTTTGTGACCGATCCGGTATGACTAAAGGCGCGCAATCATCGAGGCTGTGCGTTCGATTCACGGCTGTGCGTCCTAGCATAAAGGTGTATTATTTCTATAAAAGCATTAACTTTCAAAACTAAAACAGTTCAAAATTATAATTATCATTTAAATGTTTTTTTTTATTGTATTAAAATTTGCTTTCTTAGCACTATCAGTTGAAGGCTTTCTTACTTTCATAGAGGTTGCGCCTATACACTATTGATACTTTGTGACTAACTTGCTTTGTATATATGTTTTAAAAAAATCTCAAAGTATGTTCCATGCAAGTCTTAATACTTTGGCTCGAACCCAGCCAAAAACCGAAGACTTCGTAGATGCTCAACATCACATTGAACATGTACGTACTTTGTATTGAAAGTATCCCTTTGATATTACTTTGTCTTTAATGCTTTGACCGGGAACGGAATTTTACCAATGTACGTCAGCTGTCGATACTAAAGCTATTAAAAGAACTGTTGAAATTACTAGAATCTAATTTAACCGTGTGAAATAACGATCGGTAGTAATTAACAATTAACGGGCACGCTCAGCTATGTACAAGTGGAAACTACCCGCCCCGCATGTGGCCTGTTATCTCGCAGGCAAGTTTGAAAAGTGAAATTGACATCCTTATTTGAATGTGCGTTATCAGCTTGTATTTGCTGTTATCAGGATATTTAAATAAAAGTTACATGTTCGATTTAAAAGGAGGCGTATAATTCGAGGTTTCTAAAACCGTATACTGACTTTTCAAAACTTGTCTTAATATTGGCTGGAAATGTTAATTTGCAGTTAAATTATGTTTCGAGCAATGTTTGTAGCTGTAAGGCAAATATAACATTAATATATATTATTACTAGCTGATCTGGCAAACGTTGTTTTGCCATACATGTGATTCCAATTTTCAATTTATAAATGTAAAAAAAGGGTTGATCATAGAAGGGTGAAAATTTAGGATTATATTTTATATTTTTGTATGTTGTATCATAAAAAAATAAAAATAAAAATTTTTGTCTAAAAAATAAAATTAAAAATTTAGGGGTGGACTACCCCTAACATTTACGGGGATGAATAATAGATGTTAGCCGATTCTCAGACCTACTCAATACGACCGCAAAGTTTCATGAGAATCGGTCAAGCCGCTTCGGAGGAGTATGGGAACGAAAACTATGACACGAGAATTTTATATTTATGTTATTGACGTATTAAACTTGTAAAGTATTATTAAGCGACTTCAAATAACCCAAAGTAGCGTAATGGTCCTTAAGCCATGTACAGTGTACACCTTTCTTCATTTTTATGCCCTACATTTAATTATATATTCACTAGATACTCCTGTAAAAGACCGTCCTTGTCGCGTCTTCGCGATTCAACCCACTAAAGTAGCTATTCGTCCTCTAGGGGCTACAGAAATTTTAGGATTTCGTACCCAAAGGCGAAATTTTCAATATGTTTGTGTCACTATAACAACAAATACTAAGAAACAAAGTGAAGCAAATATTTAAGGGTACTCCCATACAACAAAAATTGTATTCCTAAACTAATGTTACTGTGCTATGTTATATGCTATGCATAAATAGGGCCCAAATTAATCGCCTATATAAGGTCACCATTTAAAATATATCATCTTTAATTCGTAATGCGATAATATTTCATGCACAAATATATTAAAAATTAATTCTAGTTTTATAATTAAAAATAGCATATAAATAACGTCATTACTTTTTCGCCACCGATAATAACAATCTACTACTATATATCCATATATACGATATACCTTTTAGTTTATCTATAGTAATATTTGTATATCAAATTATTTTAGGATAAATCCCCTGATGCATTCTTTTCTGTGATCAGAATTTATATATCTGCTCGTTTCCTAATAAATAAATATGGTGTAAGCATATGTATGAGTAAAGTAATGTTTTAGTAGTTTCGGAAGCGTGACGACCACGAATGTCGAACTAAATGCCGATTGCTATTTCGTTCCGGTTCTGCTACTTGTTATTCGTCACAGCTGAAAATAACTTAAAAATAATAAGAGACTATGTTTACGAGTACATCTATTATATTAGCATGTATTAAGTAGTCCACTATATCTAATTATAAGGTAAAACGACATTTGGAGAAGGAACCTAATACTGCTTAGATATTGCCATTCTATACCAAAACACTCTTTGCTTTAGTGCAGCGATTAAAACAGATACTTTTCTACTAAATCCATATAAAAGTAATTTTTTATTGTATAAATTTGTAACGTATGACGCAAAAATTATAGATTCTTATAAAAAACGGATGAAAATTTAGCCATTCATCATAAATTTGGCAATTTCAATATATATAACAACATTACATAATGAAATAGTTTAGACTATAACTCCAGCTGCCTTAAGGTATGAGCGCGGATGCTGTAATTCATAAATGTCATAAGTATTAGACGTTTCTAATAGTGACAATGACAGGAAACTTGAATCGATTTACTGAGTAGCTTTGCAGGTTAAGCTCTATGAATACAGCTGTAGTCCGGTACTAGTCGCGTATAGTTGAGTTCAACAAACTGCTGCAGTAAACAACTCCCACTGACCTTACCGACCATTCTGCATATTCATCACTATTCGAGCCATGTCATTATATAATCAACTATGCCATAATTAATGCAGCTGATATTTAATTAAAGCAATTTACATTTTTGTATTGTTATACAAAACATTAATTATGAAACGGGATTTTTTAAAATATTATTGTTTTCGTTAAATTTCATTTGTTTGTAGGTATTTAATTTTCCACGTTTACTTTATTTACTTCATCTATTCTCCAGTACGTATAATTTGAATAGTTATTGCAGAAGTACGAAAAGTTCTATGTTTATACAAACAACTTAAGAAGCTTACTCATATTTGGAATTTTTCAACGTTTTCAAATTTCAACGTTCGAATTCAATACGTAGAAATAATTTTTTAGGAAAGTCGATATTTTGAATTGCAATTAACGTATTGACGTCTACGAAACCGCGAAAAACATACCATTAAGGTACGTGCTAAGCCCACTGTGGAGCTATTTGTTCGTTTCGTAAACATATCTCGAATAAATCATGCCGTTCGCATTTTCCGACTTCAAAACATATTTTCAAAATGGCGAATCAAATGTAATTACGGCGTTAATTGCTTTAATTAACTTAATTAGATATATAAAAAGTAGTGCGTTTAAAACTTAAGTCATTTTTTTACTCAAATAACTGTATACCACTATAAAAATGGATTTTTATAGTGTACGAGTGTATATAATTATAATTCAGTACAGGAATATCCGTAAATGTATAAACATCGTAAATAAATTATAATAATATAAAATTTGTAACCTAAGCATTGTTATATACGTCATAATTGCTAAAATTGACTCTCTCCTTTTCCCATTTGACAGAACGACGAAAGTTTATAGTAATCTAAATAAAAATGTACTTATGACGTAGGATCTAACACGTATTCTCAAGACTTATTCTCTTTGTAGCCTGTATTTTTGTGTATGTAAATTGATCGAGAACTAAAAGTTTCACCTAATCTGCGGAAACACAAATATATTTTTAAATACGACCGTACCATTGCCAATCCATATTTTAAACAGTATCTTCCAGTCTCTTGTGTATTCCCGCTTTTGATTAATATTTTCTACAACCGACCTAGGCATAGAATTTATCGTATTATATGTTCTGCGGTTGCGGCTACTCGTGGGCAGATGGTTCAGGGCTTAAGAGATTAGCATAACGGCGTTAACGAGCGTGTGTCTGTCTGTCTCGTCTCGCTAGGCTCTCCATTGTTGTCTGACAACACCCAGCTATTGTTCATTACATTTGTGTCATATTTGAGTTTCTGTATGTACAATTTAGCATATTCCACTTTCTATTTGCTATTCGGTAAACGGAATAGACAATAAGTGTGTGTGTAATACGTCACTGAGATGAGCAGACTATAATATTTGCATTAAGGAAATAACGTTTAAATCGGCACACACACAACACAAATATATAAAAACCGGGCAAGTGAAAGTCGGGCTCGCGCACAAAGGGTTTCGTACCATAATTCGACTTAAGCATCAAGTTTTTTGGACAGGAGCATATTTATATAATTCTGGTTTTATTATGTTTTCAACTGTTTCAAACCTGGTGACAGAGGGATAGCAATGTCTCAGTAATAGGGTTTCTGTTTTACACTTCGGGTGAGGAACGTTTGGATGTAGACGAAAACTTAGTGTTTAGACTCCCGAATGGTTTTTACCTACATAGAGTAAAGTTTAATACTACTAATACTTTACAGATACAAAACCCAATTTTATTGTACTATTTATTATGGTACATGACATATATATTTTTTGTATAATATTTTACAAATAACACGTTATGTGTACAGTTTCAAATTTATAAATCCGGTAAGTGGATTTGACATATTACCCGACTCCCGCTCAAATAACAGGTAATATATTACTAACCTAAATACTAGATAATGAGACATGACAAGGTAATTCACACGCGATTCCCAAAGTTCAAACTCCAAAGTATTTAACCTTGTATCGATTTCGTGTCGTCTGTTATTTCGGAAAGTTTAACTGACGACATTTACTTAACAATTAATTTTTGAGCTGAACAATTCACGTCTCGACCCGGTTTGACCCTCGCTCTTCACGTAAAGGTGAAACCGCTAAGCTTCATAATCAAGAGGTATTTACAAAGATATGTGCATTTAATTCATTGTTTGTAAGAATACTGTATAAGTTTCTAAGCATTTTATTTCGATAATGATCATTGGGATACTGCGACTTTTACGTTACTATAAATAATTCAAATTGAATTAGTTTTAAGCTCAGATATTTTTAAACATAAATCACGCCTGTTTCTCAAAGGTGTAAATAAGAGCCAGCCCCCACACCTGAAAGAATTATAAAGAACTTATTGTTCTTATATCCTATAATTTAACTTTTAAAGACCAGATGTCGTGGTCAATTTATAAATGTATTTTCTTTACTTTACTCAAACTACGACGACAAATAATCTAGAGAATGATACATAATAAGGGTATGTATAATAAAGCAGCGTCGGTAAAATATGCTCACGGGTAATATTTTTTATACGTACAATATAATGAGAACTAAACAAATAAGAATCCTGAATAAATATTAGTACAAATTAAATAGGGCTCGCGGCTGTATGAAATGTTTATTACATAGAGAGCCGCGGGCAAAAACTATTATTTATATAATTGTGCCAACGGCTTCCATAGAACATTTTTGTGAAAATGTCTGATGTGTTGAGTGAAAGCGGAGAGGAGCGAGTGGATCGATACGGCACCATCTCTATGTACTGCTTATGTGCCGGGCTCGGCATCTGTGTGTGTAGTACATATGCCGAGCAATAAATGGATTTAATTCTTGTTCTTGCGTCATGTAAACAGAGCCAGGAGCAGTGATACGTCTGTTGTGATTTTTGGACGAACCCGGTAATTACAGTTGCTGAAAATAAAGGATACATTTCAGTAATACTATATGTAGTAAACATTTTATTGGACCGTCTTTTTATATTTCTTTAGATAACCATAGCAAACCTACTTACCTTATCGTTTGCCTTTGTATTTGTAAAAGTAATTCCGACGATCGTCAAAAATAGCTGAAATATATTCTAATATTATTTTGTTAACATTGTGATGTTATAAAAAGAAATTGACACCGTAAGCTCCCTTATAACATAGAGTTGAATTTTGTTCAAAATTCTAACAGTTGAGGTCTAAAATTAGGGAACCGCACGTGCGCCACTAAAATGAGGACAGCCGGAAAATTGTCCCAAACTAAACCTTTCCGCAAGGGCCAAGTATTTCAGGCTTGAGTAATGTAGAATTTGCGGAATGGTGCGGGTAGGGGGGTCTTAGCTCGGTCGATCGCCTCTGAGGCTCGGCAGCGGCGCGGCAACACAGCCCGCGCGGTTCGGCAACGGCGCGATCAGCTGTTGCGCGCTTATAAATTCAAAACAGGCGGGTGTCGAGCCAGCCGTCCCTCGTCCCGGGAGCGCCGTCAGCCGGAATATAGGGCGAGGAGCATTGATTTCGGGAGGAAAGTAATAAGTTGCCGCATCGATCGCGCGCGACCTCGCTCTGTCCGCCGGGCTCAGGGCGACGTGAGTCGTGAACTACATTCGCGTACGAGCTACGGGCCCATACGCTACGCACCCATGTCTATAGAGCCTTACCATTGAATAGATAGTGGGTACGTAAGGCTTACATCAGTGTTGCAATTATGCCTTCTGAACAAAATCGGACATTAAACATATGTTTTTCTTTGCGATGTCTATGGTTTCCTTTATGCGTTATACATGTTACACTAAAAAATTTTTATGAAAAACATACTTTTCAAATAGTCTGACAAAGTTTGTATTTACAAATTTATATACAAAACGTTTTTGTCATAAGAAATTGGTTACCGTTAAGTAAAATCCCATTTTAGACATATTCATTTTGTGTTTGCAAGAGCTTAATATTTAAATATAAATGCACTTCATAACTAGAGGTCAGTAGAGTGCACCGTCACTCTCCATTTAACTTAATTGGATACCTCTTCACTTGAATCCGCCGGAAATTAGACTTTTAATGGTCACTCGGCTTTACTCAGCTGAATAGCTTTCTAGCAGCAACGTTCGTAATTAGTATATGGACTTAAAATCTGGTTCGTTTATTAAAAATTTTTTTAATTTACTTTTTGTGTTTGTACTTACTTAACAAATAAGTCATTTACCAATTATATTAATTTGCCACATACATATTACAAAAAAAATATTTTAATTTACATACTTATGAACCACCTACGGACGAACAATAAAAAAGTTTCAGTTTTTCACTTTTGACGTACGGAACCCTAGCGAACGTAAAGAACTTATACTACTAACTACACAAATATAGAGGGCTTGTCAAGATGTCTAAGCAAAGGCTGCTTGTTATTTTTCTGTTCTATTTTGTTAAGAAATAAACGTTCTTGTCGTATTCGTAATTATGCTCAGTTCTAACCTATATGGAAGACACAAAGATACGATCAAGTTTCAATCTAAAAGAGGAGTTGTCGGCTCTGTATCTGATCGCTAGACTTGAGTCATGTAGCAATCGATACAATCGCATTCGGCGCAGATACTAATAGTATACTTTACCCCCTGGAGGCCACATGTAAGGAATCAAAGATTTTTCCAAATTCAGAACGTATATACTACGACCTTATTGGGTGCGATTATGGGGGTATTTTTTATAAAACAGGCAAAAAAATCTGACGTTACGTGACATCGGCCAGACGTTGCCAGAGGGCTTGCCGACGTTTGAGGTATCGACTAGGACACTATTTTCTTAACGCTGTACTTGTATATTAAAATTATAATTTGTCCTGGAAGACAAAGAGAAGAGGCGGACTTCTAGTGAGTTGTGCATTAACTAAATATACGAAAATACGGTAAAATTTAAGTGAAAGGTTAAAGGGTCAGCATTTATAGCCAGTCTTATGCATATATATAATGCCTCGAGAGACCTCTGAGAGGCTCTTTAGAGCCGTTTTTGCGGTCGAAAACATTCGAATAAGTTATACATGGCTAAATCTATACTTATAAGGCTCAAGCGTTTGTTTGTTTAACTGAATGCCAGTACTGTTTTTATAAATATGAAAATAATTTTGTTTTAGATCATTTATCGAAGATATAATATTAATAAATAGCGATGTTTTGAGATGCATAGTTGAACTTTTAATTTTACATATGTTTTCATTAATAAAATTAGAGACCTTTGTAAACGTAAACATTATTTCAAAACACATTTCGGGACGGTCAAGCTATTTACTAAATTCGATTTATCAGAGATTGTGAATAAGATACATGTGTTAAACTAAACGTATTAATACAAACTAGTACTATGCTTTTATACTTTAGCAATTTCAGTTGATTGCAGATCATGATTGACGGCAAAAATATTATCTGATCGTACAAATCTTAGTGCTTATATAAGTCGGACAGGGAAGAGGATACATTCTGTAATTACTGTGCAAATTATGTCTTCATTGTGTGTTGAGGTGGTTCCCACAGTCGCTTGGAGAGAAGTCATATTGTTACCGGGCTACATCAATTTGTTTGAATAGAGGATGTCAGTTAAATATACACTAAACACCTTCGGAATATCCACAATGTTAATAACATTTAATCTTCTTTTAACCAAAGTAATTTACGTCATAATAAGGCGTACGTAATCTTCACGTACGTTGAACGTATCAACGTAACGTAATACTGAAAATTATCTGATTTTAGTTTACAATCTAATGGTATTTATTATATGCGCAGTTGTGAGAAACGAGATAGTGCATTGTATCCGGGAATATTCAAAAGCTGTTGTTTCTGTAATCTCTGGCCTCGTGTGAACTGTGAAGCCACTGGTTAATTTAAGCTGCTTTTAGTATGTTGTCTTGATCTCTTAATACGCTTTTAATTCTAACTCGTTTCGAGTGCTTCGGCAAGTTAACATGATGTAACATTGTTGTAGCTGCAGCTTTTAATGTATTTACTTACAGTGATAAAAATACCCATTGTGTAGATATCTTTCTCTACAAGTTGTAGACAATCAGGTTTGTTTGGATGTCTTGTCTATTACTTACTTTGTACGTTAAAGTATATTTCGCTGTTATCATTCATGTTTGTGCTCTTAAAATAGTCGCTCAATGTTCTACTAGTCGGTAGTCACATGCTGCGCAGTCCGATGCGCAGTGCTGAAGCAGTCTAAAGTATGACTTAGTGATGTCGGCAAGGTCACTGCCGGCCGCACGCAATTTCCCTACAATATGTGGTCTATTTTCATATGTCATATTATTTAACAATTTTTTTTTAAATATACTCGTAGGTTTCAAGTACGCTTTGAGAAAACCGATGCGACAGCGACAGAAATAAATGATAATAAGAGTGCTTAAATTATTTATAAGCAATGAATATTGTGAATAATATAATGAATTGAAAAACATGTTTATAAGTAAGAAGTGTCTTCTTAACATAATTACATCTATAAATTAAATATTTTTGTTGTTGAAGTTGGTTTAATTTATTTTCGTAATCTGACATAAAACGCACATAAACAATGACACATAAAAGTTTTTTGTCTGTTAATTACGTGACAAACATTAATATTTGACTTTCTGATGAATATGCAGTGAAAATATGACAATAGAGGTAGAAATAAAAATCATTAATTTTATTATATCATACTAAAATGAAACGCCACCATATTAAAATAACTTTACATCAAATAAAATCTTTACATTTTAATAAATAAATCACCAACATTACACCATTAACATTATTACATGTAATTACTGATCTTATCTCTCGTTGAATTAAACGTAATCAGTCTACATCTACGCAATTAGTATAGCATTCTTCATAATGTTAGTAGAGAAATTTACGAAAAATCAGATAGCAATTGGCAATTTTATGTAGTATATCGTAGATATAAGTAGATACGTAGTACATATTGCTTAGAGGTACTGGATTCGACTTCGGAATACAATCAGTGTGTACAATTTGACTTGGTTGGTTGGATAGAAGTTCTAAGAAATGTATCTACTCCCATTGGGAGCCTATAGGAATTAGGAAGTCGTTGTTCATGCTCGTTATAATCGTTTTTGATATTTTGCGTACTCCATGCAACTTTCATGATTGCGGCGTGTTATTAAAACAATATAGTCCGATATTTTATGTGAAACTAGCAAAAATAAAAATATGCTAATATTTTCACGAAATGATTATAATATGTCAAATCTAAAGTGGCAATAAAATATATAATGGCGAAGTAAGTGTCATGATTTGTTATTTTCGGTGATTTGAGTATGTTCATTAATCAATTTACATTTACATGTTTAAATGTATCATATTACTTTCATAGCCATTATCGAGCTAAATTGTGATATGGACAATTGTAACAGCGTTTAGTAATTAGAACTAAGTGCGCCGTTACGAATTTATAACTAAAATGTAATATAATTGTCATAAATGTCACAATATTTCATCAAAGAATACGAAAGCTCACTAAACTATAAAAGTGTAAAGATGTATCTATAATAGCTTTTTTAATAGCGTTTTTAATAACGTTAGGTACATCTAAATACATAGAGATTTAACAAAGTTGTCTACAATAAAACAAATTGACGATGTTACGCAAATATTGGCATGGATTGTGAGAGTATAAATGTGTTTGTCGGCATTAAATGACACTGTAAAGATTGAAACAAAGTTTCTATAGGTACTTAAAATCTTACAATAGTGTTGTCATACTTTTAGGCAAGTAATAGGTCATGGGCCGAATTACGTCGGAAATAGTATACAGGACGCCCAGATAATATGCGTATTGCGTAGCTATTCCGCGGGGGCGGTAATGTAATGCAGTTAGGTTGTTCATATGATTTGCAGTCTGTTGTCATGTTTACAATAAATGGAAAATATCTCCATATAGAAATTTATTAAGGTACACTGTAAAATTAAAGCATATAATTGTTGAAATAATGACGGACCATTCCCACACTGTAGCCTTACCATTTTAAGACACTTTTCATCATTAAAAGATCTACGAGACGTTCATTCATTCCACATCCTGTCCGTTGCGCGGGCGCCGGCCGTGGGAATTGCGACGAAGTGAATATTCTTTTCAAGTTATATTAATTCTGTTATCGAAACTGTCGTATTTCAGTGGTTTTAACAGCATTCCTACCAGCATACCTAGTTGCGTACCGCGTGTTTGTCATATTTTTGCAATTATCGTAAAACCACGATAACCCCAATTTCGTGCGTACAACTTTTATAGTATAAACTTTTATACTATGCGTAATACGAAATTTTATCATGAAACGCAACTTTGCAGTCTATGGGAATATAATTGACGTAAAATGCTTAGTTTTTCTATTTCTGTAGATATCGAACCTTCCTTTCAAGATTTATTTGGGAAATCAGAACTTTCAATATGTAATAAATGAATTAGAAATTATTAGTATGACAGCTATCAAGCTTAGCTGTTGATATTGTTCAGTCAAGCCCGTAATAATCACATCCATCATTTCTGAATACTAATTTTAAACTTTCATTTCATCACAATTACGTTTTTGGAATAACAAAAGCAATAATTATTTTGGCATTGATCTTCTTCTTCCATGGAATTTTGTGCGTTTATTCGCTGTAGGTACCTATCGTATTAAAAAAACCAGCCAGACGACTCGCCTCGGCGCTTGACATAATTGTGCTACCATATAATGAAATGTAGGCTCTATGTGGCGTAAACATAGTATAAAAAACATGACTATAAATATAATAGCTAAATATTTATTGAACAAGGTACCTTATTTGGTGGCAATCCACTGATGGGACATTTAGCTATAGCGCAGATCGTCTACAAATAGCCACGATAAAAGTAAGAAAGAACATCTTAGCAATTATATTCTCCACTATTTAATTGTTACAATGCACGTAACATTCTTTGGTAGAAGTACAATTCATGAAAGTATAAAGATAAATATTATTTGCTTATTGACAACTTTTTTAATTTAGATCATCATTGGAATAATTTTTGTGTATTTTCTTGGCTTCTAACGCGAAACCTGAATCTTTAGCCTCCCATATCATATTAAACAGCCAAAATAAAAATAAGGAATTACATTTCTGTGCCAAGTCCGAAGCGACTCAAATACATTATTTTTTACGCAAAAATATTTGCGTATTTTCATTGACCATTTGACTATTTCACAGACCTTGATATTGTACGAAATGCATTATCAGTCATGTGTGACCATAGTTTGCTTCTATAAAGGAAGTAAACAAAATATTATAATCATATGATGGCCTTTTAAGCTAAGTGTACTGAATCAAGTAGGTCTAAAAAAACGTCTGCAACGAACGGAAACCGGCGAGTCGGTCAGTAATGCGTTGCGATGAATTATTAACGCGTTCCTCGCCAACATTGCTCTTCACATCACCTCGCACGACATCAAATCTATACATGGACGACTATGCGTACACTACGAGTACACAAAGACGGTATACTTCCTCTGGAAAAGTGTGTACTCTCTGTGGAAAGTTTTTGAAAAAGAGCTTGCTAGATGATATGGTTTTTTGTTCATATTTTTCGACAGTTGTTTATCTTTATTATACATACGTACAATATAGAAGTTTGGTGTTTTTTATTTTTTTTTTTCAAATCCCCTTATCACAGATAACTTTTAATATAATTTGTTTAAAACTTATAGTAACATTTAACCCTTAAACATAAAATTAGGAAAATTTTGACATTACAAAAAAAAAAAAAAAAAAAATATTAACAATACAAGTTTAAAAAAAAAAATATAATTATTTCTGGCATATTTTATTCTTAAACTTATTAAAGGAGTCATGAAAGATGTAAATGTTTAGTTTATGATTGTACGTGTTATAAAGGTCACATAACCTTTATTGGAGAGTGGGCTCAAGATTCGTGCGAGCTTGAGGTCCACTGAGCAGTTTTTTTATGGGATATCTTGGAAGGAGGTATGGTATTGGGAAAGAGATGGATTCAAGAATGTCTGGACAATCAAGTAAATTATTTAAAGTTTTATAAAGAAATATCAAGTCATCTTTCGCGCCTATTACGTAAAGAAGTCATATTAAAAAATTAAGTCGGTGCTCATAAGAAGATCTGTGGGAAATATTACGGAAATAAAGCTATATGGCGAGTGAAAGATCTTTTATATTTCAATTCGTTGAGAGTGTATTGAATAAGTTGGACTCCACCAGAAGACAAAATTCCAGGTGACTGCGCACAAGGGAATTAAATAGTATTATTTTAGTATGGGACTAAATTCTTTGCTATTGCGCTTCACAAATCCTAGCATTTGTGCAGCTTTCTTGGTAATTAGATCGATGTGGGGTGAAAATGTTAGTTTGGAGTCCACAATTACACCAAGATCGCGAATTTCAGATACTTCAGTGAGTAAATCAATCCCAAGGCTATAATTGTTAATGAGAGGATTTCGTTTTCTAGTAAATTTTATATGATAGCATTTTTGAGCATTAATAGACATGTCATTGGAATGACACCAATTTAAAATATTGTTGAGGTCATTTTGAAGAAGAATGCTATCATGAGAAGATGTAATTGTTCTATAGATTTTAAGATATCAGCAAAAAAATAGTAGTTACTATTTTTAATATGAAGAGTAAGGTCATCAATATAAACCAAAAAAAGAATGACCTAAGTGTGAGCCCTGGAACTATTCTCATAAAAAATTCTAGATTCGTGGCCATTGATAGAAACAAATTGTTTCGATTTTCTAAGTAAAAGTAAACCATTAAGGAGCCAATCGCCAATCCTACTCCTCCCTTCTTAATTAAAAAGAATGTTTACTTTTGAATCACTAGCAAAGTCTATTAAATTCATATTTGGCGGCCACATACTTCATGGACAGTTCATTATATAGCTGACTAAGTTAGACTGACTACCCTTTTCTAAACATGTGAGAAGAATTAATATGTGATCTAATTTTCTTGTAAAATAGGACAAATTATGGATTCAAATAATTTGGAGAAAATGGAAGAATAGAGATTGGTCTGTAGTTTGTTACAACAGATAAATCACCCTTTTTATGAATAGGTGTAATTCTAGCTCTCTTCCATAGATTTGGAAATGTCCATCTTGTAGCGATGATTAAAAATAGTACAGAGAGGGTAAGAAAGATATTTTGAAAACGGTTAACAAAGAGAGGGTGGATGCCGTCTGAACCAGCGCTTTGGTAAATATTTAACTTTTGTATATATTTACTGATTCTTTTTGATGATAAAAGTGTGGATATTATTTTTGACGTGTGAAGAAGACACTTTGACACTACTTTTGTTATAAATATTTGAAAAATAGGTTGCGAAAAGATTAGTTATATCATGTGCATTTGATGCAGTTTCATTATATAGATGCATCTCAGCTGTATTCTGAGGAGCTTTAGTTTGTCTTTGATAAATCTCCAAAAGGCTTTTGGCTGAGATTTGATTTCAGATTCAAGTCTATTTTTGTAATCTCTATAGCATTTATTCATTAGTTTGTGACATCTATTACGCAGGATATCATAATCCAGTTTATCTCTAGGGTTTTTATATTTATAATATCTGATACGAATCTTGTTTTGTTCAGTGAGAACCCGAATCAATCTTTTAGTGAACCAAGGAGGAAACTTTGACATCTTTCTGCTCCGTTTAGGTACAAATTTGTTGATAATTGAATGTAACGGTGTTTGAAAGGCCCAATCGCTGAATTGAACATCATTTGCACTGCTTTGATGATTGTTATTTATTCTCCAATAAGTTATAAGAGTGTATATGTTTTAGAAGGCTAAATTAGATGATTTCAAAGAGTAAGAGGGAAACGAAATCCGTGACAAATATAGGTCGTAGTCGTGATATGAGAGTTAATCGCCGATAGTCGGTAGAACACCTTACGATAATCATGTGAAACTGTATTGTGCTCCGGTAACTCCATTTAATAGCTTCATTTTTTTAATATCTGTCTCATATAATTGCTAGGCATGCGACATCGTGCAGCAAATTCTTAGTTATTAAATTGTTAGTGCTTTAAACACTACAAATACATAGTCTTCATGAATAGACGTTTCTTTATATTATTATGTGTATTTCAAAGCATATGCAAAATGTATCTTTAAAGACGTATAAACGAAAAATATATGCCAACGCAACGAGTGTAAAATGTGGTACTAAATTTTTTATAATATTAAAAAAATAAATCTATTTATTAATGTTTCTAACAATATTTGTTACAATAATGCGCAATTCAATTTAAATTGAACAAAATCTTGCATTATTAAGCCTCCAATAGGTACCAAATGATTCGTCCTTATTGCTCACGTGTCAATAAATAGTCAAAACATTTTTTAACGATTCCAAGTTTCTCAATCAAACTAAAAGTTTTTCCAAGCACATTGATTTGGATCTCTATAAAGTTTAAAGAATTCGGAGACTATAAAACCATGCTGCGTTTGCACGCTATTTCACGTGCTGAGTTTCCTGTTGCTAAAATTATATATTTTTCGTTGATGATGATAACCTTGGAGAATTAAATAAATAATGAGAAACTTTGTGATATATTAGATAAACATAACACATATAGATCTATTATTTCAGTTTTATAAATCACGCTGCGAGATCAAAGTACCAAGTGACGTAAAGAATGATTTATCATCGAGACATACAAACGTCGCTATTAATAAAGACAGTTCCACGGTCTCTGTTGGCTACTCTTTTGATAAATTTTCTAGTAGATCAATCTGTTTTAGTTAATATTTGTATTTTTATCCTTTTTATGCAGTATCTAATTGTTTACATAGTATACTAAAAATTATAGTCATAAATATACTTAAGTGTTTTTGTTTAAATAATTTTTTGTTTGTAGAATAAATATTATAATATACAACTGTTGTCCCTTGTTATATTAATAAAAGTTGTTGCTATATTTAAAGTAATTTTTCATTATGTAATTTAAATAATATATTATATTTTTAAATAATAAAAATAAAATATTTTGTAAATTTTTATTATATCTAAAAGGTAAACTTTTGCGTGGACTTTTAAGCTTTTAACTAACTTAAAAAATAATAATTTTGCTGCTTTTCTAGTTGTCTCGAGATCCGGTTAGTACCTAGGTACCTTGTTTACTCCTTAAACAGTTCTCTTGTCGCGATCAATATTTAACGTGAAAAGTTGAACGACAATACGCGTAGTAAAAAATTATATTAAGTGAGAAACACATGAACAGCGCTTGTGTAGTATATTTGCAGCTATACAATTTTAATTGTTGGAAATACAGGTGTGTATTTGTTTGGGAAATCTATATTAACATGTAGTTCTAACGAAGTAAATAATGTCGTCAGTCATACAGTTGACGAAGCATTGGTAGCGTTTTTGCTATATGAGCAGTTTATTATCAGTACTGGGTATCGCGTAAGCAGGGCCTGCCTGCAGGAATGCAATGCACGACCTTGACACGGCGCTCGAACCGACCTGCCGTCAGACCCTCTTTCAGCATGTCAGGTGAATGTAGCCAAGCCAAATTCGTCTTTATACTAATGTTTTAAGGGTTAGGCTGGGGGCCCATCTGCGGTTGAGGGGAACGCCGGGAAGTAAACACAATTACAGTACGCTCGTTATTACTAATGACGTCTTTTTACACAAAGGGTATGCTTTACTGTTTAAATCATTATTTTGAGAGTCTTTTATTAACTCCTGACATTTCAAGCACGAGTGAGAAGTTTAAAAAAGTGACAAACTATTTATCACTTCCCAGAAAAGCGACCAATATCAATGTTTCTAACTATAATCTTTCAAAAGACGAGATTTTTTATAGAATAAGATATGTAGCCAAAGAATATTTGAAATTTGTTGTCTATTTCAATTACATATATACATTTTCATTAATATAAGCTGCTCGTTTAGATATCTCCGAACTAAGGTCCTTAGGGCATGAAACCCAGCCTTTGTTCTAAGTGTTATGTTTATGAGTTTTAACCCACCATACAAGCTAGTCTAGCATACGCTACCGTACCTTGGGGCCAACAGAGTGTGTGAATTGTGTACAGTAATTAAGCTAATATTGGCTTAGCATAATTTTTTCGTTACTATAATACGGCAACACAGTTCATTTAAATTCTACAAACAGTTGTATCTACTCTGTGAATCATACATCTGTTGCCCTACTTTAGGAACCTATCTTTATTCTTCTTTTGTCACTACTTAATCTTACACTATCTACTAGGTATTTTAGTTGAGTCATCCACTGTAAAATAAATTATAAAAAAAACGGCGGATACAGTGTTCACACAGTCGCAGCAAGCACAGTACTAATTGTCAATTGATCCATGCTCTAAGAGCATCCGTTCGAATTGCGTGACGACTTTTTTTTTAAATAAAATCTCGCTGAGGGACCAGGACAGCTTAGCTTGGGCTGTGTGCACTGTCAAGAATACATATAATGGTTGTGCCGCGACTAGCGCGTCTCTTGTGAGACTCGAACAACTGCTTTGACTCGGGACGCGGGACGGATTCTCACTGAGATGAAAGAAGTGTGAAGACATCGCCTTCCCCGGCGAAGGCGGTTTTCGGCTGCTGTCTGAGTTGTCTGGTGGGTTCACCCAGATGCGGAGAGTGCCGAATCAACTGAGCGTCTGCTTATAAAGCTGATCACTGGGTGGAGAGGCTGTCATAAAACGGTCAACATATTAAGAATATAGATATTTTCCACCAACGCCGTCTGGTCGCTGTCTCTCGAAGTCTCAAAGGCATAACAATTACGCCTTGAATATATATCTGACACTATTAATATTATATTTGTTACCTTTGGGTTTACAGCTGTTATAATAATTGGCATTAAAGTCACTCAGCCTAAGACTATTGAGAATAACCATACCAGAGCCTGCAGGCTGAACGAGATAAATGTAGGCTTCATTTCCGGTATTAGCGCTCGTCTATTATGTACAACTACGAGTTCAATGTAACTTTACTCTAATTACGCGTATTCTTTTTAAAATCAATAGTTATATGAAGTGGGTTAGTGACCGTTTGCTGAACGGTTGCTTACAATATTCGCGTTATCAATGTTTATAGACTGACAGCATCACTCCGGGGTACCATCAGATGTAAATACAGTTATTTTGGGCACTGGTATACAGTTATAAAATCGTGGTAACTGTGCTTTATCTCGACATCAACAATTGTTACATCGCTAGCTAATCGCTAGTCACTACCGATCGGTAAACCAACATTGGAACGTTGGAAGGTGCAAAATGTTCTTAATGTTTGCTCCGCTCTAAGATATAAAGGTACTTTATGTAACAAAGACTACCGTTGTTTTAGTTTTTAATTTTGAGATTAAACAAACATTGCTAATACTCAGACATTATAATAAAAAAATGAATTATAGTTATAAATTTATAATAATTTGTACAATATACGTAGGAAGAATAATTTTCTTTTGTTTATATTACTATATGAAGTCTAACGTAGATCGAATTGGAATACTTTTTGTAAGAATTGATACAACTAGTTTAGACTTTTTAACAGAATTCAAAACTAGTTTGACAATATGCAATTTCGAGTTTTCCTGCGTACGTGTCGAGGTTCGTAGCCGTGTCGAACTGAAAAATATATAATCTTTATTGCTTTGAGGACGAGGTACTTTAAAGCGCAGTGGTGTTTCGCGGCGAGAATTCTAGCGATGAATGGCGGCAGGTCATTGAACCGTCGCGCCGCCCGCATACACGACGTGCCGCACGACACTTCAGTTAACACTCCAGACATTTACCATCTGGTTGTCATGACTATCTATCACGTTCTGTGATTAGTCAGCACAGACCTCAATTCACACGTTATGGATTGTCTGAATAGTGGCATCTTATAGTTATTTGTTAAAGACCACTTTCAAGTAATTTGTGTTTCAACATTAGTCGTCATATTTGAAGTTGATGATACTTTAACAAGGCGCCTGGCTGCTTATATCAGTAGATTATTAATCCAACAAACCAATTTTTTTGAATTTCTATATACAATGCAATTCGCTGTTAATAGAGACCTTAATATTGTCAAACTTATAAGTGCACTGAACCCTCATTATGATATCACATTCAAAAGGGCTGTTGAGTTCCACTTACCTGTTCTATTTCGTACAGGGTGTAATGTTACGTTAATTCACAATACTGGAACTTGTAAGGGGTAGGTACGGATTAACGAATGACATATATAATGAAGGTTTCCAATACAAAAGCCATTTTCGTCCATATACCAGGGTCCTAAGATACATAATACAATGTAGAAATAGAGTAGAATGTGTCGTGTAACGTGCTCCGTACGAGGTCGGTCACCGCACTATGAAATATGCAATATTTTGAACATTATATTTGGGTCGTTGAGTTCACCGCCACTAAGCATGCAAGTGAATTTATCGGAAGAAATTGAAATAGATAATTCGAAAACACGCAACTGCGAAATGGTAGTAATAGTTGTATTTGAGCATATATTTTATCAATCATTATTCTATTAAGTAAGTAGGTTCTTGAAGAAGTCCTTTTGCGGTTTCCTGGTCGATAATTTTTAATGTTTTCCTTCAGCTTCTGTAGCAACAAAGTGTTGACGGCGAAGCCACGACAGGATGGAAAGTCACCCTCTTAACAACAAGTTTCCATTAAATACCACTTCAAATCTAAGCGATGGATACATGGAATAATAAATACATATCCTTTCATTGACTTTTAAATATCATAACAGATTAAAAGGTGATAATCCGTTCCCAGTGTAAAGGTGCCTTTATTTGCAGTTTGCATACTTCCAGTTATGGCATCGTATCGTAATCTCGCGTCTATTTTTGTAACAATTCCAAAATTTACATAATTTGTGAGCGAACGACCGCGGTCGAGAGCTTCATAATAATTTTCATTTGCATTTGTATCCACATTTTGCTCCCTGCAACCTCTCACTCCATCAGTCACAAAGCTATGACGTCAAACATGTTTGAAATACGAATACTTTCTTTATTTCCTTCATTCATATCGGGTTAAATCGCTGAATGTCAATTAGCAATTGGCATTCAGAAATAGAAGTGAAAATATTCATGAGAATTCTGTAAAGGCGTTAATATGCCGCTACATATGTATATTTTTCATGAAATTGCGTTAATTTACATGGAAGTAATATATTATCAACGTTGTGACATACTTTTTATGTATTCTTTCTTGAACGCGAACATGTTATATATATTTTTTTAGAATAGTAATAAATACAATAAAGTTTATAAATTTGGTATTCTGATTATAAATTTCTTAGGTATTACAACTACAAAAAAATTTAAAAAAATCTATAAATAGAAAGTGGAATACTATGTAAATATTTCGCCAACAATACCCCACTCTTAGCGCGAAAAAAGACCATCTAAATTAGTTTTGCAAAATCTATGCTTTTAGCTGTCGCATTGTAATGAAGACAGTGAAGGGTATATTCATTATCAACGAGGTGATTAAGTTATTAACAGTTTCATTATGTTTCTATATTACATAACAATTATGTTTACCAGTATGTTTCAAAGTTCGGTAATATAAACATCGCTTGGCGTCGAAACGACAGGCACATTTTGGCTGTACATACATACAAGTTAAGGCTATATGAACTTAGTATATCTCATCATTACACTGGTACCGGGCGGCGGACAGCAACAACCTTGACGGTTACATTGAACCTGACTGCGCTGCGAGCTTTCCTATCGGCCGCCTACACATCGGAGCTTAGGCATTAAAATACTTTAACGGATTAAAAAGTTTAATGAGCGTACAATTAATTTTCAGTTTTTTATTGTATGTGAACTAATAGGCATAGTAACTAAGTTTGTTCAATATGGCGTAGTTAAATGTATAACAAATAATAAATATGTTTAAACGTTTAAGCTAAATTACTCAAATGTTTTCTTTCGACCCGAGACAATATTTTATAAAAGTGTGCTATTAGAAATTATTTTTACGAATGATAAAAGCGACAGAATGTTTCATTACGGCTTATGTCTGTACAATAAAACACAATAATTGTACAATCTTACATTAAAATGAATGCTGACGATGTATTTTTGTTAAGTTCATTGAAAACCATTAAAAGAAAGCGGAAACTTCTTTCATCTCGGAGAAAATAAAACTACTTTGTCTTGAAACATCTGCATACTTGTACTGCAAGACTACATTGGCAGACTATACAGTATATATCATTTTGTAAGGCTTTTGATGATGGGCTTAAGATGTTTACGATACAGGATTTGAACACTTAGTTAAAACGAATTTTCATTTTAGTTGATTTTTAAAATTGATACTTCACGTTGCGTATATTGTTTCAAGCCAGCTTATATACATGTAGCGAAATGCTGAAATGGAATTACGAGTTACTGGAATTACATGAAATCCTAGTAGAACAATAGATACAATTGTAATAATCCCGTACCCAATGCAGTAGACGAACATTTATATACCACATATTTTGTCAAGTATGCGGTATATTATGACAATATATAAGTCTGAGTATGGTAATGTAAAAAATAATCTCTTTGCGCGGGGTTCATGGTACATCAAATGGTTCAATTATCCCCGTAAGATCCGATCCAAATATAGCGATTAAATATTACAGACAAACACAACCAGTGCGTTAATATTAAGAGCAAGCAGCGCCGACGGCATATAGTATATCGTTACAAACGACATCCGTTTCCGTTCGCACATACATTATCTCCCTTCTTTTACAATACGCACCGACAGGCGCGCAATACCGAGCTTATCATTATAATTGACTGTTATTACTCCCTTTTAGGTACCTCCTCCTCAGTGCCAACAGTAATTCGTAAATTAGAAACTTGTGCAATTTTTGTGAAGGAAAATGGAGTGAGTAGCTTCCGAAGATTTTTCACATCAACGTCTATGAAACTGGGTATACGTTACACGTTAAAAAACTATCTAAGTCCACTAAATATCTACCATTATACCAAAAAAGTTCGAATTGTATAAAGAGTAACAGACATTATCTTAGGATTATAAGAATAGCGACGACCATAAAATTGTAGCTTCGAGTGAATATACATTTCTATTTAATGGGCCATTACACATTAATGGTAGCTGCAACTATTACCTAGGTAATAAAGAAGAGAGTGGAGACGGATTCGTAACAACTCGTGGCCTTAAAATCTAATCTCCTATTTCGTGTTCTAATATAATTCAGTGTCTCGCTGACCACGAGCGGGTTCAGCAACTGAAATTTCGATTAAATTTTATTTATATATTCCATATTCAAAAAGCAACACATATATAGCATAGATACAAGATGCTAAAATAAAGATGTTATCGGTACACATTATTTACGCAATGCTCACGTATTGGATTTGACATTTGAGAGTCATACTTAGCGCTAAATCTCTTGTCTGGATCTTACCCTAAGGCTCTGCATAACGGTACCTAAGAACCGTCTGTTGTTGGCATTTGACAGATTACAATTCTTTGATGGATGTTGAATAGTTCAATACATACTTAGTCGTATTATAAATAATGTTTTTAATGCCTTCTCGGCTTAATCATAGGGCCAATTTCTAAAAAATTGGTATTAATATAGTCGAAGAGAGCTAACATTCTTTATTGATTTCATGTAGCGTGACGTATTCGTCGTATGAATAAGTTATAGTCTAGTGAATTCTTTTAAGTGAAACTAAGAATTCACCTATTACATAGAATCAGTAAAACTCCTAACGAATTCCCTGTTATAAAGAACAAAGTAATTATTATTTTTGTCAACTCAATATAAGTGGGTGTGACAGGGTGTGGGGAGGTGCCACCCCGTTCCGCCCCTCGTATGGGGTGCCACTACACGTAGTATATTACATTTTGTTAACATGCCAAAATATTGAATATACACATCGTGAAAAGTCAAAACCATAAAGTACGTTTTTTCTTCAGTAAATAAAGTATGTAACTTTCATATTGCTTGAATGCTTAATTATCCATAATCAAAATTATACTTTTATTTATCCAAGAGTTTTTAAACTATTCAACATGTAATAAAATTGCAATTAAGGCAAGGACCGTAAAAATTAATAAATATGATAAAAAACGTGTTAAATTCAATAAATTTATTTCATCGATATTTGGTGTTGCTTCCCCTAGCCTTAATAACGGCCCGGATGCGGTTTTGGATTTAATAACTTTTTCCAAAGAGTCTTGAGGAAGATTTTCCCACTCCTCTTCCAACGCCGTCGTCGTCGTCGTAGATTAATTCATACCATAAATGCTCTATGAGGTTGAGGTCAGGACTTAGTGCTGGCCAGTGCATCGTACAAATACTATTTTTGTTCATGAACTGGCGAGCTCTTGGTGTATTGTTAACTAGCATTGTTGTGCATTAAAAGCAACTTACAATAAAGTCTTCGTTTGTTGAAACTTAACAAAATGTGTTTAATGTCTCGGGAGCCGCTGTTAGTCCGAGTTCTCGGCCATCACTAGGTATAAAAACAAGCTCCATTTTTCACTGAAACGAAATGGCTGCCACTGAAAAGATGCACAGTGCACATTCCGGGGTTTTATAGAGTGAAGAGTGTAATGATATTTTACATATTCCAATGGTAATTGTATAAAGCTTAATTAAGATTTCAGAAAATATGCACAATATATTTTATTTGCCTTTTTTTGAAACATAAAACACAGTAGTCGTAGTGTTTGTAGTCGATTTAGTTGTAAGCTAGTGTATTTTAGGAAAATATCTTTAATCTTCAAGCTCGATTAGCGAATGTGGAGGTCATGAGTTTTCTAAAATGTACCTATCAGAATTTAAAAATACTTTATTTTCTTATCTATAAATCCTACGTGAAGTTCTAGGTCTGAATGGTTAATATTCGCATAAAATACCTACTGCTATTATAATTGTTAATCAAATAATTTACATTGTGATCTTTATTGTTTCAGCCAGAAAAGCTACAACAGTCCGTGGAGTTGGACGACGGTAACAGCCACCGGCGACTGACCTCGCGCCCCGCGTGGGCCTCCCCCGCCCGCGCACTGACCCCCCAAGAAGACAAGTCAGCATCAAGCGTCATCTGTTCCCGATGGTTAAAACGGAACGCCGCTCGATGAACTGATCCGTCCGAACTCGACACTACACCCCCATATCCCAATCTTTCACACACTACCTCCTGCGGTTCAATAGATCCAAAATTATTAATAATATTACATTAACTTGTACAAAAACTTGAATTACAGGGGGCAAGATTCTTAACACTAAACTGTCAATATATGATCTCATTTTTGACGGACGCCAATTCTACTACTCGTTTCAATGTCTCTCAGTAGATGTTTCTTAAGTCTGGTCTCTGACGAGATAAAGGTCGTGTGTATCACCAATCTGTGGTATTGTTGTATTTACTTTATTACATAAAGTCTACGGAGAGTAAGTGTAGTGTGTAGAGACTGACGGGCAGCCAGAGTAGCCCTCGAGAGGGCGCTCTTAGCTCCTGTCCCAGGAACGATTTTATGTGTATTGCAAATAAATAAATATTTATTTTCGTTATGTTTTAAGTTATCAATTATAATGATACTATTGTTCATGTTAATTTTTTTGGGAATATTTATGTATTATTTAGATAAGTATCAAATGTGCAAGTCGAATTCCAACGGCCGCACGCACGCGCACACTGCTGTAATGTATATTGTATAGTATAGCGCGTCAAACTATCAGTGTTAACGTTTCTAGTGTACATTTCCATTTTTTCTATTCCGAACCCGCTGGCGTGCGTGGGTGCGTACGGCCGAACAGAGGGGCGCGCGTGTACGTATGTCTACGTGTTCTTACATACACGCTCGTCCCCGCGAAGGCATAGTCCTTTGGCACTACTCACTATTCCAAAAGTTTCCTCGTGTAATTTATTAACTTGAATAAATGAAATTACGCTTCTAAAGTGTACTATTACATGTGTAAATATAGGACAACTAATATCTATTATAATAGTGAATGTTGTAATTTGTATATAAGTAATGAAAATTAAATTTTAAATACATAGATAATTACGTGTCTGGTTCTTATTTTCCCTGATACTTCCCAAAGAAAACACGCTCGTATATAAATAGGTATATTTATTATGCACAATTAGTTTGATTACAATATAATATTTTGTGGAAGGATTAAGTCTTAGCGCATTTGACGTTCCAGCCATTTTTTTACGTCATTTTAAAGAAGAACAACAAGTAGGCACCAATTGATAAATATTATATAATATTCGTTTAAAAACTGGTTTGAGGGTGTTTACCCTTAAAGTATCGTCACCAATCAAATGCTTTAAACTGATAAAAATATTGAAATAATGAGCTCACACAACATATACGCTTGCACCATTGTTAGCATAAGTAAATTATGAGGATCATTTTTCACAGTCCTCATTAAAATTAAATAGGTGTGGGCAATGGAAGAATAATCAATGCGTTTTTGAATTATAAATGTAAATTATTTTTTATAAGAAATCTAATATTAAATTTCTTCCATGTCTCACTATATAGCTAAAAACAGCACCACAGTAATACATTTTTCACCAGCTCCCATGGAGAACAAACTTTTTTATCGTGGCTCGAGTCATGAAAAGAGACATAAGTAAATTTATTGCCGTCTGCAGACAATAGAGGGCGCTCAAGACAGAATTTTGTCGACATTGAATATTTGATATATATTAATAAGTGTATACATGTACACGCAGCCCGCGATTGAAACTATAAAAAGTCAATTTTATGTTATTGTACAGTAGCTCATTGTTACAAGTTGTTTTATTTAATAATACAAATAAAAGAGGTAGGGTCGATTAGTACTTAGATACAAAAACCTAACGTACCCCTCTGAAAAGATCACATTCTTACATTTTCAACAGCTAGTTACTTAAGAGATCAATAAATGAGAAGATTAAATTTCATTTCCACTCGTAACTAAACCTATATAATAAATACAAAACGAAATTTTTAAGACAGATAAATCTAAAACATTTTTCGTTTCAAATGACGATTACAAAGAACGCACAAATTATAATTAGTTAAATTAATAAATAACTTACAGATACTTAAAATGAAAAGCAGTACGCAACGTCTGTATTTCTTTTGGGCATATGTTTAAAGCGGACATAGATAAAATAGTTTTGAATAGATTCATAATTCAAGTTAAACTTGTAATTATTATTCTATTTCAATAAAGCCTGTAATATTATTTTATTGATCAAATAATTAAGATGGAAGTTGTTGGAGCTCAAAACATAGTAAAAGCCCCGCAGAAGAAGTCTTTTGTACTATATAATTGGAAGACCACTAAAATCTTTTGAATTTTTCTTTTAACTTTTTATGATATAATATTAAATCAAAAGCTTGCCGACTCGAGAGTATAATTATGTTACAGCAGAATATAAATAATGGAGAAGTTTTATAATCTTTACAAGATATTAAAAAAGTGCGCATCATGGGATGTTAGGATGTTATAGCAACAATCAAACGTTCCGCACCGAATTTTTTAAGAATATCAAAAATATTGCGGTGTTTCATATGATTTGATCTATATTTGAATAATGTTGAATATAATATGGCAAACAAGATTATTTTCCATTATGTCCAATATCCAAACATTATTTATCTGTCCGCTTCACACACCCTCACAAATAAAATCTAATCCAAAGAATTGTAGACATTAAAATTTGAACTAAAAATTAGTTTATTAGAAAACTAACGTAAGATACTTATTTCATCGCTGCAAACGTCTGTGATCTCTATCGCCGCCACAGCTTGAACTTCCGACTGTAGATAAAGACAAACTTATTAACCCTTTTGTTATCTGTATACATCCCATCTGTATTTATTTTTAGAAAAAACATAACAATGACACTGAACACGTATATAAATAATCATTTTATAATCACATACATTGTTGCCAAATATTGCCGCTAGATGCCGCTTTTAGAAATTTTTATCAAACTTCATAAGTATCAAAATTTAAGATAATTTTTTAAATAAAAAATACACCATGGGCATATATACATTATAAATATAGTAAACAGTGCACATTAGCGAGAGACAAGTGGATGATACTACATTCCATACTAATATTTAGAGGGCGATACCAGATAAAAAATAATAACAGTAAAATATTATCAAGGGCAATGATTTATAACCGTGTCGTTTTTATATTGATTTCGATATTTTTGGGCAATATTGTCTATCCAGTAATACAGACATTAGGTGACGCTAATGTCCATATAATCGGATACAAAAATATGCTTAATTTAAATATGCAATTTAATGATGAAATGTTATCAAACGATTTGTTGTACGTTAAGAATCACACATAACTCATAATTGCAGTCATAATAGTTTGCAAATTTTTATCTGGTAACACCCGGAATACTTACCGTTATTTATCATTGAGCGACAATCTTAGTGCTTCATCTAGTGCCCGCTGTTCGTCTCTTATTGCCGCTCGTCTCGCTTCGTCTTCCGCTGCTGACAGCGCTAAAGCCGCTTTAAGCTCGTCTTCCCCTTCTTCCACTGTTTCCACTTCCTGACTCTCCTCCTGCTTCTGGCCCTCAACTGGCCCTGCAGCGCTTCGCAGCGACTCCTCAATAGCTCTACGAAGAATACTAGCGCTACAGACGCGGATCCAGCTCAAATGGCCAAGCAAAAAGTTTCAGAAAGGGAGAAATCATTAAGATGATGATTCATATGTGTAAAATATTTATATTCCTTACTAGCTATCCGGCAAACGTTGTTTTGCCATACATGTGATTTCAAATTTCAATTTAGCCTACCCTTAACATTTCTTAGACCTACTCAATACACTCACAAAGTTTCATGAGAATCGGTCAAGCCGTTTCGGAGGAGTTCAAGTTCGAACCCCGTGACGCGAGAATTTTATATATTAGATTTCGATAACCGAACAAACGAATTGACCATCACAACACACCTAGAGATTAATATGCACAAAGCTATTTTGTTAAAACTGTGACACGCTTTAAAATTCAACATTTTATGTACAATTTAATGTTATAGTAAATTATTATTACAAAAAAATAATGAAGGTCGTGAATTTTACATAAATAAAACATCATTTTATATATTGGCACGGGCGATGTCATTCAGAAAATAATATAATGTATATAAGATCATATGACATGAGACTGGTTCCGCGCATAGAAAAGTCTATAAGAAATAGCAGATCTAAATGATGCAAATTGTTTGTAAGTCATTTCGGAAAGTAGAGCTTTAATTTTGTACTTACCATTTTTATTCAGCCTGTGTGTGTACCAAACTATTATATACGATATTCCAATATACGAAAGATATATTCACCTTTGCAGCATAGTCTGCTCCAGTTCTTCATCAGCCGTGACAGTGGAGATGGGCGCAGGTGGAGACGGCGTGGCAGGACGAGCACCTCTTAGGGCTTCCCAAACATCCACCTGGAATAGTGAGTAGGTTTAAGTAGTTTTGACTTTTAAAATATCTGGTGAAGTCAAGGTAGTTAAGGCTAATAGAGTTAAAAGCAATTGAACATTCCGAAGGCTGATCAAATTTAATTCAATAAATTCTCGAATCAAATACTTTTTTTAAATTACACACAGTGTTATGTGACAAATCCGAACACATTAAGATTTGAGTTGAACGTGTCGTTAATGTAATAGTGTCAACCAATATAAGTGCACAGATAAACTTCAGTTATATATTCTCTTTGTGACTTAAGACATGATTACACTCCTCACACTTGGTATCCCCAAAGGGACAAACAACTATTTGTTTAGTTGTTGCGTGCGAATTCAAAATAATCATATTTATTTATTGGGGACCATCGAGGAAAGTTCATGTGCACCAGCATCAATAAGTGAAAAGCATGAATCTAAAATATCTTAAAAAGGGGTGAATTGTTGCTTAAGTAATGCGACTGATATGTAATGTGTAATACCTGGTCTCTCTGTGTTCCTGCCTCCATTAAACTTTGCTGTATAGCGTAGTGCAGCAATTCCTCGTCATCGTCAGCGATGCTCGCTATCCTGTCCTCTGACAAGGGCCCGGCTGCTCGATAGCCCCTTCCAAGGGCGAAGCACGCGTCATCTATGAGACACGTCAACCTATCGCCTTCGGGAACGCATTCTACGTGTTTCACGCTCGTGTCACGGGCAAATATGTTCCCAAAGGTAATTCTTGCATTCATCACGTGGAAGAGAGGTATTTCGATCTTGACCGGAAAGCCTGCTGGAAGCTGCATCTCTATGAAGTCTTTGAGCTTCACAAAGTGCGGGGAAGATATTGATGCCATGAGATCAAGTATTGGCATTATTTGCTCCTGTAACTGAAGATATATATTATTAGCTTTAGGCTCAAATAGCAAGCTTTTTCAAAGTAACATAAGTATTCAATTAGTCACAAATTAACATTGATCGAAACAAAACAACCAAAAGATTCGACCTTTTACACCCTTATTAAAGTTAAAACCATTGTTACCTCTGTTAAACCCACAGATATAAAATTCGACTCATGATTTTTTAATTAAATAAAATAGTAACAGACGACATTTAAACTAAATTGTTAAATCAGTGTGCGTGAGTGTGCTTAATATCACCTTGAGGTCTTACCTCTAACGGGTAGTCCTCGCAAAGCCACAGAGTACCGCGGAATTTTTGCACTTTTGTGGTAATTTCTCGCGGACGACCAATTTCACACTCCTCCACACTCTCATCGAAGTAAGTCTCCCAGGGTGGATTAAGGTCGGGCGTATCTGCAACGTCTTCTCTGTCGGGCGGCGGCGGGGGCGCGCCGTCATCATCGGCAGCGGCAAGGAGGCCCGCTAACGGCGGCGCACGCGCAGCCCTTCTCTCAAAACGAGGTACGTGCTCCCAACGAGACTTCGAGACAAACTCCACATTATTCGCGCTGAACACCTTGCACTCGTAGCCGTTCACGTTCTCCGTTTTGTCCTGGCGCCAGCCCCAGATGCCGCTTTTGCTGCGCTCGAAGCAAATCTTATCTGTATCGAGGTAGTTAATGTGGACTGGTGTGCGAAGACGGTGAGCCAGATGGGAAGCTTGTGGTGGTGGCCAGTCTTCGGCAGATACGCTTCCTTCGACTCTTTCGCTCCAGACTGTTCCAGCTATATGGTCTAACTCGAGAAGTTTTGCTGAGTCACCTTGTCCTGAGAATATGTAAGTCCGATCACCGCGCTCCCACCGGTTGTCATGGAAACCGAGTAAAGTTGTGTCGACTCGCACGTTGGCCCCGCGTTTGTACACCCGATATGTGTCAAATGGACAGAGGCGGGAGACCAGTGGAACTGAAATATTTAATTTGAAATTACTTTTTATACAATAGAACTTCTAGTTGCCAGGGTTAACAACAATCACCATGCTGATTTCATCCACAATTTATCTTTAAAGAGACCGAAAGACTTTCAATAGATTTACTCATTTTATTTGAGTCGTTACTAAAAACATAGTTTTAAATTTTCGAAAATTTAATGTTTAATCACATACCCCATGAAGTAAATTCCCATTTCATCTCAACGTAGAAGTCTGGTGCAAGGCTGAGACGCCGCAGCAGTGCTGGTAATGCAGCAGCACGGGCAGCATAACGAGCATGATCCCTCCTGGCCAGGACCATTGCTAACAGTTCACTATCACCTCTCGCCGTTGCCTCCTGTACCGCTGTCCATCCATCCCGCTCACAGCAGACATTTGCACCAGCATCAAGTAGCGCAAGCACACACTCATGACGACCTAATGTCACGCCTAATAGTAGAGGCGTTCGACCACGCGGATCGCGACACTCTAGTTCCTCAGAGTTCCACTGAAAGTGATTTATGCTTATGTTAACACTCTGTTTATACTTTACCACATATATCTTATGTGGAGGATATGTGTAAGCATTGCTTTTAGAATAACTTCATAAATTTAAGTTGTAGGCAACACTTTATAAATTATACAGTTATCATATATTTTGAAATTGTTACTATATTATAGTATTGATAACAAATTATAATTTCATTTGTTATAAGTAAATGTTTTATTGTTTAGAACCAAACTCAGCCTTAGTTGTTGATGAGACTAATAACAACTTCTGCCAACACACAAATGATTATATTATGTAATAAGATTTAGGCTCACTAGTCTATCTACAAGCATACATTAGCCATTACACACCCATACTGTGGGGCTTCACACTTATCCATAATGAGATTAGTCATACCTTAATGTCAGTCAATATTAAGAAACAACAAAATAATATTGGCTGTTTCTTTTTGAATTATGTCTGATAAATATACCTATGTTTCCTATGACTAACTACTATATATTGTAGGCTTTTAAATACAGGAGTAATTATAGCTTCCCTATAGAAGTTGGAAGAAAAAAATTCAACTTTAAGTGTATATATAATTTTCATTAAGCATAATATGGGCATGTCTATGTATGGTGAAGGCAACAAGGAATAATTGCTAGTATAATAATTATTCTCTTACAAGCAGATGTAAATCAATCAACATCCAGTATAAGCTGCATGTTTCTACACCATAATACATAGATACATATTTAAAAAAATACTATTTGACAAATAATCAGGATTTCCCTTCAGCATAGAAACTCATAGTTTGCGAGATATTAATTTAAACTTGTATATTTTATTACAATTGATGATTAAATAATTTATTCACAGATCGGTCATTTCTATTTTTGGGGGACAGGTATAAAATCATAAGGTAATCAAAAAGGTGTTTAATTTATTTATTGCTATAAATGTTGTATACTATACTATACTAGAAACAAACATACCATTCCATTAAAAACTTCAATTTTATGTAACAAGGAAGTAGCCTTAACATTCTTTGAGGGTGTTTTGTAACACATTAAAATAAAAGTTTGTTCGATTTGTGACAAACTCTGCTGAAGGAAAGTAGAACTTATCTTAGCAGCAACTATACTTACTAGAAAAATTGTGAGTAATTAGTAGATAAATAAAATAGAACTAATAATTTGGAGCAAATCTTGAAGAATTATAATGCATATATTAATTATTAGGGTAAAATTACACCCATAGAAGAATATACTTATGCTGCATATCTTAAAAATGAAGAATGTACCTTGTTATTGCTTAGACCAACGCTTAGTTCTTCATGGCAATTGTTCCACACAAGCCAGTGTATAGGGAACCTTTCCGAAACCTCTTCTGCGCTAACTGGCATCTTTACCTCCACCTGGTACTAGTTAAGCCACACGTTTTAAAGACCTCAATAGTAACATGGGTGTGTGTGTCATTAATCCACTCTACAAGGTATGGTAGATATGACTTTCAATAACGATTAACGTATTAACTACATAGTTGGGGCACCGGCACTGCTTCAAAGATGATGTCTAACAAATCTAGTGTAAATATATCACTTCATATATAAAAAAGATAGTTGTCCACATAACACATGTAGTAACTTTTAAATAATGTGTACCATAGCTTGTTAGAAAACTTAACTAGATTTTAAAATACTTAACTAGTTCTTAAGTTGTATCTGGCTAATAATAATTTTCACATTTATTTAATCAGTATGACAATTACCACTTGACAGTGACTTAATTTATATAACAGATTAACATTATACTTCACCAATCACAGATAACTTATAAATTACAAATGAGTCTCGTGCGAATTGTTACTGTCAAACTTATAACTTATTAAACTGTATTTGAGCATGAATAATGTATAATGACCGTAATGTATAGTCCTTTTCATGAAAGAAACGAACTTCAGACGAAGCGCTGTAGTCGCGAGACATAATGTGCCATTTATGAGTAACTTTCGAATGGCAACACGATATGCCAGTAAACAAGTTATTTCTATTTATTTATTAGTTTTATTGGTGCTCAATTATGTTACTTATTTTGTTACCATTCTATTTTCTATTAATTAATAATCAAACATAGACAATTTCATTTCATTCGCAGGCAATATGGTGGCTTTAGTAGGAATATAAATAGAGCAGAGACATATATAATGGGTGGCGCAAGTTCCCTATTTGGTTCAATTATAATTTTTTTTCTAAATTAGAAAACTAGATTTAGGTGTTTTTAAATGTATATTTGTGCCATTAAGTTTCGTGATGGCTTTAGATTTTTATGTAAGATTTTTTATTTAATAGTATTTAATGCCATAGCATACATTTTATTATTATATATAGCTAGTAGTATTAAACAATAACTTAAAAAAAATCTATCAGGTATTTTTATTTCAAAAAATTTATTTATCCGTTAGTTTTATCATATACTAGCTGACCCAGCAAACGTTTTGCCATACATGTGTTTTCAATTTTCAATAAAAAAATAAAAAATAAGGGTCGATCGTCGTTGTATGTATTTTTGTATGTTGTGTCATATAAAAATAGAAATTAAATATTTTGTCTAAAAAATAAAAATTTAGGGGTGGACCACCCCTAACATTTAGGGGGATGAATAATAGACCTACTCAATACGCTCACAAAGTTTCATGAGAATCGGTCAAGCCGTTTCGGAGGAGTATGGGAACGAAAACTGTGACACGAGAATTTTATATACATATAAGATTATTGCTACATTAGCAAGGAAAAACACGGCAAATTTAAACATTTAAACAATTAAAAAATTTTACATAATAAAAAACAGACTTGGGAGTAAAGCGACACTCGCGCTTTGTATAAAGTCCTACGAATTTCTTACCCGCATAATCTTACGTCGGAATGTAAATTATAATTATAAAATCTAATAATCAAAAAAGGTTATAAGTATGTACCGTATCCATCGTATTCTTCGCAGGATATGATTTTGGATTGTTATAATTTTATATACAACATTAAAAGATGCTCAGATTAAATAAAAAGGCCTTCCCGCGTTTATCTGAGTCATAGAAGGAGGAAATAAAGTATAAAGGAGAAATAAAGTAATCTTTGGAATCAAGACAAAATGTTATTACTTCTACGTTAGGACTACATTAAAATGTACGTCCAGACTGTCACCATTAGTGGACCCTATGTATTCTTGAAAATCTTCAGGTTCATAATATAGCGATGTGATTCCCTTGACAATTTGAATACTTACATGAAAGTTTATTCAAAGGACGAATTTATATCTCGTAGATTTTAAGTAATAACACATTCAACATCAATTGGTTTATTCTTTTGATATATTAATACTATATAACATAGAAATTACGTACTATATAAAATTATTGAATACGTTGGGGTAAGCAAAAGACGGAGTGAAAATATTATTTATATTACTTGAGCATTATATTTCTTAAAAATATATACTACATAATATCGTTAAAAATACAAATATACTAATAATTACAAAGTTTAATGAATTTATCAAGCTATTATGAATGTTTTAAATTTAATTAAATACAACGATACTTTAGTAAATGCATTATTGGCAGTATTATTCAAAATATATGAGTTAATATATAATTTGTAGACAGCAAGTACTACTGCGGAAAAGCTTTGAGTAAATTAAAATATTCATTTATAACAATTTCATTTAGTCAACAGTGAATATATCTTCTAATAATTTAAAAGTTATAAGTTAAGGTAGATAAGGTTTTAAAAATTACCTATAACTACAAAGAACGGGTAATATACAGCATACACTTTTCTTACATATAATATTTACGCAAGGAAATTCTAAAATTTACAATTTATTATATGTTTTCACTCCGTCCTGGCTTAGGGCTCATCCCCATTTGTATTTATTGAGGAAACTGTACAACATATTTACAAAATCACTTTGCGTCTTTTCTTTTAATATTTACACATAATATACAACTATAATAAAATAATATACAAGATATTTTACATTTTAAACAACGATAGGTTTCCGTTCACGTACTCTACATGAACAACTCTTCTTTCTTAGAATTACGTTATTGTTTTTAATACAAACATCTGTTAAAGATTTTGATGAGGCTCGTTGCTATAAGGACTCAGATTTACCGTTTGTGTTAACTCTCTTTTGTATATCACAATTCGCAATTTTTACATTGGGTTTCTTATCATCATTTTCTTCAGTTTTTAGAACTACTGTCTGGCCGTTTGTTAGTTTGTTGAAGTCTACCGCCGCAGTCTGTGTTTCTTTATCAGCACAAGGTGGTTCTGTAAAAGGATACGTACGTTTGTACGATATATTTTAGGATAACATAGATTAATTAAAAAATCATCTTCATTCTTATAAGCTCGAGAAGGATTTCATTCAAATAGTTGACGCATAAGTATTTCACGTCAAACTTTACATTTGTTTTTAAAGTACGATGAATAACTTTTAACCTCATCACGGACAGCGTAAACTCACTTTTAACGGCCGGATGTGGAAGGGTTACCATCGGCTTACGGCTGTAGCGCACCGGCATGATGCTCTGACGTACGTTCCTTTCCGGTCGTATGAGGATTATGTACAACTGAAATGTAAATGGGATTTATATTAATTAACGTCATATATGTTAATAAATGTTATAAATTAAATGACATGAAATAGTGCCGTTCGTATTATTTCATTAGATACTTTTTACAAATACCTAATTACCCTTTTTACAATTTTAGCAAATCAATCATTAGCATAGCATCATTGCAAATTGCTTTGAGAAGGTAAATGGATATTTTATGAAACATATAATATTAATAACTATATTATTTTGACAATATTAGCACTAAATTGATTTATGCGTAACCGAATTTACATTTGCTTAGTTAGTCTTTAAGTAAAAAAGTTTTTTGAACGATTTGGATTTGAATTGTAAGTTTTAAACATTTAGGTTAAAATAACCTTTTAATAAAACTTACGTCGAAATGTGTCAGTCCCTTGTCCCCATAAGGGTCATGTTTGTTGTTTATATGTTACGGTTTATATGTATTATATATTACGGTAATATTACTTTGTATGATTATATGAAGTTCTTTAACTGAACTGTAATAAGCAAACTGAGTATCCCTTTTTGATATAACACAATACTTACTTTAGGGGAAAACAAACAGATGAGGGTAACACTTGCACTTAGAGATATAGTGACCGCCATGCTGGTAATGCGTAATGGCACGTGACTCGCAGTACCAAAGTATAAAGGTACAAATGCTAGCCAGATCACACAGGTCGTATACATGGTGAAACCTAAAACGTCAAATGAAATATATTAAATATATAATAATAATTAATATTATCTACAATTTATTAATAATTATGTTGTTATGTCCGAGGATAGTATAAAATAAGTTGATTTAACTCCAATATAAATATATATAAATGGTGTCGCAAAAGAAATGACTCTTTTTGCAATAACTGGTGTATGAGAACAAGCCACAAATTCTTGCAGACCTAAAGGAAAACATTCATCAAGAATTACGAAATATTGCTGGAAGTATTACGACAAGATATGGAGAGTGTGAGATATGAGAGCACAAACAGAAATATATTAAAAACATTTTTTTCTAATTTAGAATAATTAAGAAGTTGTAGGTGAAGTGCCCTATTATATATATATTTATATATGCAGTGTTTGCATACTGAGTATATAATCTCATAATATTAGGTCTTTACCTATGAAATTGCCGTTTTGTTTGAAAAAAGTTAAAGTATTTTTTTTTCGAACTTATTTATTTCTTTTATTCAAAGTAATAACCCCTGCAATCAATGCATCTTTGCCAATGCTGTGGCAGTTTATGGATGCCCTTCTTGAAAAAATCAGCTGGACGGGAGACAACAAACTCTTCAAAGGCGTTTTGTACTGCCTCTCGGGAATTGAATTTTTTTCCCGCTAAAAACTTGTCCAAATTTTGGAAAAAGTAATAGTCGGTAGGCGCAAGATCTGGTGAGTATGGCGGATGAGGGAGAGCTTACAAACCCAACTCATGCAGCTTAGAGACGGTCTGTTGTGCAGTATGGGGTCGCGCGTTGTCGTGAAGTAGCAGTGGAGACGACCGATTGACCGAAGCTGGTTGCAGACATGCGAGTTTCACCATCACTGTGGTCAGTTCTTCAATGTACACATCTGCAGTAATGCTCTCGCCGTTTTGTATAAAGCTATGATGAATCACACCAGCACTAGACAACCAAACTGTGACCATCACCTTTCTAGGGGTCATTTTTCGTTTTGCACATTGCTTTGGTACCGAACCAGGATCTAACCAACTTGCTGAGCGCTTTCGATTGTCGAAAAGAATCCATTTTTCGTCACACGTAACAATTCGCTTCAAAAGTCCTTCATTTCTGTGCCTGTTAAGCAGCGCAAGGCAAGTCTCGACGCGTACGTTGCGCTGGCGATTGTTTAGTTCGCGGGGCCCCCCATCAATAAGTTTTTTTTTCTCCCCAACCCTGCCAAAAAGGGAAAATTTTTTTTTTTAATACCAAAAAAAGGGGCCGCCCCCCCCGCTGTTGATTGAGTTTCTTCCCCCCCCCCCCCCCCCTTTTTTTTTTTTTTTTTTAAAAAAATTCCGGGGCCCCCGGGGGGGGGCATTTTTCGAGTCAAAATTCCCAGAACGGAACCGAGCAAACCAATAACGGGTTCTACGTTCGTTTGTACAGTTCTCTTCGTAAACGTCGTTGATGTTACGTGTCGTTTGTGCCGCGTTGGTGCCATGACGGAACTCATATTCCATAATTACACGAAATTTCAAAGTATCCATTATGAGGAAAAATGTTGAAATGTAATGAAAATACAACGCTAATTAATAAACAAAAGACTGATTTTGTAAATAGAATGTCATATGTTTAAAACAAAATTAATTTGAATTTCGAATTCATAGCCAATCAAAACTTTTTTTTGTTTGAAAAAGTCTGTACTGCAATACGGCAATTTCATAGGTAAAGACCTATTATTATATCAGCATACATTCCACATTCGAATTCAATACCGGTTACACCCGGTTACACTTATACACAAATACGTACTTTCACACACACACATATATATATATATATATGTAATAAACATTATGTGTTTATAACACATAATGATTATTCCATATCATATTAGGGGAAGAATCATTATTTTTAGTGAATTCAAGACTTTATTTAAATGTTTTGCATTGTCCGATTTAGGTCAAATATGCACCATTTTGTTCTATAATTTGTTGCCATTTTAATGGTAGCTTCATTATGCCTCTCTCATAAAAGTCTTGGTCCTTATTAGCGAAAAACTCCAGCAATTGATTTTCACACTCTTCCCTTGATGCCAATTTCTTATCACTAAAAAAGTTTTGTAATGCAAGAAAAAGTTGGTAATCGCTTGGTGCGAGGTCCGGACTGTATGGTGGATGCATCAAAACGGCCAGAATTGGCCAACAGAACAGGTGTCTTTCCATCAGGACAACGCCAGGCCACACACTTCTATAGTGACTCGTCAGAAATCCAGGAGCTTGGTTGGGAAGTTTTGATGCATCCACCATACAGTCCGGACCTCGCACCAAGCGATTACCATCTTTTTCTTGCATTGCAAAACTTTTTTATATAAGAAATTGGCATCAAGGGAAGAGTGTGAAAATAATCGCTGGAGTTTTTCGCTAATAAGGACCAAGACTTTTATGAGAGAGGCATAATGAAGCTACCATTAAAATGGCAACAAATTATAGAACAAAATGGTGCATATTTGACCTAAATCGGACAATGCAAAACATGTTAAATAAAGTCTTGAAGTTCACGTAAAAATAATGTATATCTATTTTCCCAACCTATTATAAACATTTATAGCGAAAGCGTCTTTAACCCACGCCGCAGATGGTAGTAGATTATAATTAGACGCAATCCCCTCGTAAAAGCAAAGTACTAAAGCTGTCGATCTAACCCTTACAGAATATAGGGCTAAGTGCAAAAAGACAAAACCTAAAAGAGATCTTTTTTATAAAATCGTCTCGGTTATTCTGAAAGGAAAGAGATTATTAGAAAATTCAAGAATATGTAGGGAAAAAATGTAAGTATAGTCTGAATTATTGTGATGTGCTGACTGAATAATTTTTTTTTTTGTTGTAATATAGACTTTCTTTCTTGTTTTTTTTTGGAATTAAAGCGAGACAAGTTCGTTGTATTTAAAAATAGTACGTTCGATTTGTTACGTATTAAATTAAAGTACGAATAAAATTATTTTAATGTAAAGAATCTAATAAATAATTGTAAATAGATTTCATTCTTTATCTACTATTTCTATTAGTCTAATTATATATGGATTAGATGTACAAAACATTTGGATTTGAAATCCCACCATAGTTACTTCTAAGCTTTGACTCAACGTTTTCTACATAGATGTTTTTTTCTTTTGCATGTTCATGAATCTGAATCTCGTTAAATGAGAATAATAAAAGTGTCGTATGGTTTTATTATTGCATGAAAGCTTTGTAAGAAGACGACAACTTGACATCTTACCTACTCTGACAACGTAAGAAGTTTAAAACAGGTCGCGGAAAGTCTCAACAGCGCGAGCCAGATACTATTTCAAAGTATGAAATTTACCTCAAAATGAAAACATACAAAATAAACTTCGGAGGAATATAAACCCTCGAGTTTCAAAGGCTTGAAAAATTAAACGGATTACCCACAGCCCACTACATGAAAGTTTTATAATATTCTTTACAATTAAAAAAAAATGTGCATTTTCCACAACATTTTTAGATTCATTTCAATGTAAAACTTGCTAGGATTATGTATAGTCCGAGAAATTCCCAAAAGATTCACATATAAGATTATGACTATGAAATGTTTTGGTGGAAGAAACCTAATCTTATCGATCTTATCTTGATATGAGTCGTCGACACATATCAAGTAAATTGACTTATGCCGGCTACTTCCGCTCACTATACAACATTAGCTTAATCATCTTAAATATTTTACAAAATTATTACAATAGTACAGGTATTCTTTGCAAATATAATATAATACTTGACAATTATTCAGTGATTTTATACCCGTCAACTACACAATAATAATGTTCGACTGTTTATTGATTGACCTAGTCGTAAATCACGTTGAAAACTAAACGGCCGTAATCCATTGACAAAGTCGGGCCGCAAATAAATCTATTTCTTGCTCGATTCTAAACATTTTTGACAAGATTAATGACCAAAGACATTAATCGCTTACACATAAATTTTATAACCACGGTGGCTACAGATAAAAATTGTGTTCGTACCGCGTCATAATTTATAGCTCTTGTTTAGAGAAAATAATCATACATACATTATTTTACATAATGTGTAAAGGTACGAAAATACTCATCGAGTCAAATAATTGTTCCGGCTTTGTAAAGGAATTTCTAAAGGATCAGATAATTTTATTCTTCATTAACCTTTTCCCATAACATTTGGTTTGGGAATGCAACAGCTCTCGACTTCTATTGTTTTACGGTTTGGATAAGACCCAGGCTTTGGTCGAGCTCATTATCATTAACCGAATTTTTATTAGCAACATCTAGAATGAAATTTATGATATTTTAATCTTATATTTTTTACTATCATAACAGGCGTTATGTTATTTGTAGGAATTCTTGCAGATACCGTGGATTTGTTGTTAGCCATGTTATAATTATAATATACTATTATGTTTCTTTTGTGAACTATTATGAATTTCTCAAATCAGATTAACAGCATATTATACATATAATCCGCCCTTTATTTGATTACTAATTGGATTATATAAACACTTAACCGCAATCCCTAATTACAATTCAATTATGTATTACTAGATCGGAAACAAGTAAATCGATGTACGTAGGTAATTAATTACCTTTAATATACCTTTCCTAAAGATAGATTTGACTTAGATTGTGTCACATTAATGTTGACTTACATAATAATTTTTGTATGAATATACAAAACAATATATTTAAATATACAAAGTTAAAAAATAGACAAAGGAGCTGCAAATTGATAACAGTTTTTGAACAGATTAAAAATAAACGAAATTTCAATAAAAATAGATGTCATGTAACAAAGAGGTTTTAAACAATGGACTTTTGTTGCGAGTCATGCCGTTGAAAATATTTGAACAAAAAAGTAACAGCAGTTTACGATGAAAATAATAACGTTACCCAACTTTACAACTTGTTGTAGTTTAACGGCTTCAATTTTCGTTTTATGGGCAATATTTATTACTTTCAACCGGACTTCCACGAGCTATCAAAAAATAAAATATGTTTTGTAAAATGGTTATATACAATGTTTTATATATGGCATACGACGCAAAATAAAGTTACATTACGAACTTTTAAATTATCGTTACGCATATCGGTAGGTTTCGGTAAGTAAATCGTTAATATGTATTCGAATCATCATGCTAAGGGATCTTGAAGACATCATATTGGACTGGTATAGTAGTTTTAGTAAGTATTACCTGAGCTAAAGCGTTTTTCCATCTCATAAATTATACTTTTATTTTAATGAGATTTTACTTACCAATATGCTTGCTCTCGTTGAACGCTTCAGGAATCTTCCTGGTCAGAACAGCATACACAGTACACACAAGGATGAGCACGATTGGATAGAAGAACGCAATCATGTATGACGCATCCACATACGAGTCGCAGACCAGCATATTATCTTCTCGCGTCGGGTAGTGGTACATCGCTCGAGCCGGAGCTACTATCATCCAAACAACTACGATCAGAACCTGTGAAAAGGATTACATCATGGTATACCGTGATGTGTGCCAACAAATTCTCAAGAATTGTTTAAAATTACAATTAAGTTCAATAACAAATTAGATAAGTCCATAACAAAAAATATATATCAGCGTAATAAATGAATGAAACTAGAGGATGGACATCCCCGAGGATGTGCAAAACCTGGTCAATATTTTAAACCGTTGATATTTATTAGTTTATTTATTTAATTATAAAGATGTCACATATTTATTTAAAAATAACATCACATGTGAATCATTAGGACTTTAATTTTACTATAATAAAGTATCTAGACCATCTAGTTTTATCTAATTTATGTTTATATATGAAATTTTTTAATTATTAATTGACATGTTTTGTAAAAATATACTACGGATATATGGGTCCGGAAACATGCGGTGGCATCCGGAAACTTAACCTATGCATACTAAAGTTATACATAGGTAACACTAAATGTTTCCGGAAATTTGCCACTTGCACTTGACTTTGCACAATATTTAAAAGGAAATTAAACGATTCACCAAGGTCAACGATTTCAGCAGATTGTCACCAGAAAAAAAGGATAAAAAACGTTCCTCACATCACCACATAGGAGTGGCGTCGAATGAAAAACCGCATTTACGAAAAGGGAAAACCTTTGATAAAAACTTATAATTTACCTTATTAATAAGGTACGTGGGGCACACGTTTGGGATAAACTCTCGGGGCAGTGCAAAGGCACTAATTAAACATATAAGTTGACAGTATCGGCAACTGCATATAGCAGTGTGTGTTTCCACGTAGAGAGTCGTAGAGCAAGCCAAGGGAAGCAAGTTATTTTAGTTTAATTATTTTTATGTACAGCTTTAACACGTCTCACTATAATGGCAACAAAATAACAATAAAGAGCATGATCCTTAACTGCTATAAACGAGATAAGACCCTCGAGTATAGACATATAGACAACTGAACCGCAAAACTAATTTAAAGGTATAATAGAAGTTTGTATATCTCTCATTAATGGTTTTACTTTATAGCGCCGTAAACTAATCTACAGATTAACCACTTATTGCGTTAAGAATACTCCGGATTCTTTTATTTGTTCCTTTCGACAAGATATAAATACAAAAGAAAAAGAGAATCAACAAGAAAAAACTGTATCCGATTAAAAAGACGGCGACGAATGGTTGATGACGATTTAGCGGTTGCAAATCATTTAAAGTAAGCAGTTAAAACTTCGTTTACTTTGATAAAATTCAGCAATAACCAAAAAGACTATTTGTATTTTTATTACAAATAAACATTCTTTTAAAAGACTGACATTTTATTTCGTAGTAGTAGAGTCAGAGATTTCTAATTGAGTTTATATAATTTGTTTAAATATTATATAAATAATAATAATATATACAACAACAATAACTCAAGCTGTTTTATATATGTGTGTGATCTAAAATGAAAATTGTAAATGCATAAAATTAATTATTAAAAAACAAAAAGGCTTCGTGTAATCATTATTCACTGCTTCAAAATAAATCTAAAAACCCTTTTAAAGCGGGTTCTAACAAATTGTAGGTTAGTCTGAACCCGGATTTTAAACAAAGAAAGATTAATTATTTTTAAGCGACGATTGATGAGAAATCGATTAGAGTACTATCAATGGGTAGCTGTTGGTATAAGTTAAAAGTAGGCGCGTTATTACATTTTCGTTACTTCAATGATTGTGTAGGTTAGTTTGCAATTACATTATTAACTAGAATGAAATACCTTTTAAATCATAAGTGGAATTGGCTCTACCACAGTATGAAAGTAAATAAAAAAAATAACACAGCAAAAGGGAATAAAACTTGAAAAAAAATTTTTGTTGAAAAAAAGTTTTTTTTTTTTCAGGTTGGTTTAATACGTTACATATATTACACTATGAATGAAGCTCTGAATATTTATACCTTTTTTTGTTTATTCGTCATGATAAGTAGATATTAAGTTTAAAATAAAATAATAAACACACCTGGATTAAAAATTATGAATTTAAATGATCGATGCTGATAATTACTTTGGTATTTAAATGGTTGCTTAAATACATAACTTCTATTCCAAAATAGATACATTCTCGGCAACCATCTGCGTGGAAAAGTGCCAAATAATTCTGTACAAAAATACATGTATAATTTAACAGTTTAGTAGTTCTTACGAGTAATGAGAAAATCTATCTTTAGTGACATTTGCGTATACATCTTAAAATTTGCATATAAATACCTGTATAGATACAAGAGCTGCACATATAGCAAGTTGTGAGGTGGGAGAGATGAGTATAGGTCTTTTTGCCGAGTGTTTACTTGCGTTGAATATACGGGATATTCTGTTGGTCTTCGTCAGAAGTGCTGCATAAACCACGGTGAAACAAAAGCCGGTGCCGAATCTGAAGAATTTATGATAAGTGGTCTTAATACAAACAATATAGAAGAATTCTATCACTAACACTAGGAGAATGTAATAGTTTTTTGCTTGTCAAAAGTCCGAACAGTTTTTAGTTAGTGGACTCTATTGAACAGTTTTTATTAAAATTTAGGAGTCTGAGTATAGTCAATGTTATGTAATAAATGTGGCGTACTGTACTAAGTTGACTTAATATGTGAGAGGTTGAGATGTAATTTACGTAATTTTGATAATGAAGGACTTGAAGGAGGCTTCGCCAATTTGAGGGGATGCGAGAAATTAACAAGCCATAGCAATATTCAGATCTGACTTATTCACTGGAGGAAATGATGAAGATGAGACTGAAGAGAAGAAGACTTTAAATATAAAGCACATGTATACACACATATACAATAATTCTTATGTCAGTTGTTGGTGTATCGCGCATCTTCAGCTATAAGATTTAGGAAAACAGTCAGTTTCAGTCAGATTTAGTCAAGAGTTAGTGTCAGTCAGCGGTTGCTCAAAGTTCAATGACATCTGAACAGACTTGGAAAAATAAATCTCAATCGATCCTTTTAGTAGGTGATTATTAACACAAATTGTTTCATAGAACATAAATAGGTCTTTATTAATAGGTAAATCTATTAATTAAAACACGGCTGTCATTGAACTGAATGTACAAATGAGCTCTTTATATTTTTCAAAGAATAGCGTGAAATAGTATGTCTATAGAGATAGATTTATTAGGTAGTTGAAGTTCAAGAACGAACGCGTTAGCTGTAACTTCGGAGGTCTGGGCGCGTTTATCTAAACCAATATTGTAAAGCTGAATAGTTTGTTTGGTTGAAAGCGCTAATCTCAGGAGTTATTGGTGCGAATTAACCAAAGTCATTTTGTTAAGGATAGTCCTCGAGTATTTTAATTAAATGCGGGTTAACCGCAGGAATCAGCTAGTGGCTATAAAATTGAGTATATATTTTTAGATAGGAGCTTTGCATACCGTTGTATTGAACAAAGTATATCCGTTGGTCGAAACACCAAAGCAAAGGTGACCAAGTAGCACATGAGGATGCCTGCGAGCAGGACGTATGATAGCTCTCTCCCGCTCGCGCGAACTACTGGCGTTGAACTATGCCGGACCCAAACACCGCATACAAATCTGCAAATATTTTAGGATTTTAGGTATAAACTGTAGGAATTATGATATTTCACGTTTATTTCATAGCAAAGTTACTAGAGCATATGGAATGGAATAATAAAAGGTTATTTATTTCGGGTGTGGTATGTACGTTATGTAATGTAAAAATTGCTTTATAATATATAAAGATTTAAAATGTAAAAACAAGTTTATCCAAATATAATGTGCTTCGCAGCAGCCTGCCTCAAAAATTTTATTAGAATTTTGTTTTCCATAACTTAAAATACTACAGCATTAAAATTTAGCGTATACCGTAGAATCCCGTACGATATATTATGGTCTACGGCGTGGACAATGAATACAAAATACACTTCAGTACAGTTATATTATGCCGTTGCCAAGATATAATTGAAAGTAATTCGCTAATTTATGAATAAACCAAGTCGGAGGGATTTCACAATTAAAATTTCATTAATTTTTATATTACAACATTTAAGTTACTTAGATATCAATCAAAATTTTAATTACTTGAGACAGATTTATAATTAAGAACAAGTTAATCTGGTTGTTAACGTTAAGCACAACAAATAATTATTTCGCGATGCTTATAAAGTTTACAAAACTCGTGATGACCAACGAAACCAAATTAATAGTAATAGTATATTAAGTTAATTCAACTGTAGTTCAGAGGAGTTCACGTCTCTAAAATTTTTTTATTAAAATAAATTATTTAAAAATGTTTTCCCGCAAAATAGTCCGATGACATTTAACTCTATTGTGACCCAACGATGGTCTCTACAGTGTCAAATGCTATCGTGTTATTCACGGGGTTTAGTCTGTGACACTAAATCACTGCAATAGTATTTTCGTCCCTTTTTCCCTTCTTCTGAAAAATTATGGAATTTCATAGTTTTTTTCCCCCCCCCCCGCCGCGGGGGGGCGCAAACCCCCCCTTCTTTTTTCCCAACAAAGACCCACGAATTTCATAGTTAATTCGCAAGACTTTAACATCGTCACTCGGCGAATATTAGCTCTTAATCATACGATACACAAAAACAAAATTAGGAAATAGTAGTCATGGCGATACAACAGGATAACAACACTAAATTGTAGTACCTACCGCCTTACGACATTTGTAACAAATTAAAAATATTGTTATTATTTTGTGATAATACCGGCTGCCTAATTTTATTGTTCCTTTTACCTTACGTAAATTATAATCGATAAGATGTTTTTTGTATTTATGGCATATTTTTTTTGTCTCGTAAAGATATAATTTAAGTATTCTACTACCTAAATACAAGTCTGTTATCTAAACAAAAAGAGAGTATAATTCTAATAACATGCTTCACTTGTTTTCAGTTGAAACAAAGCCTAAAATTGCGGAATTTATTCGCGCGTGAAGAAATCTACAATATACAATAGATTTTTTTATATTGATGAATATTATTTTAGCATAAAGAAAATTTTCAACGCCCCATTCGCATTCTCAAAAACTTATATATTTATTAAATTTCTCTTGTCAATTTTCCTGCTCAAAAGTGATTATAAATGTATAAGATTGTGTTTTTTGTGTCTCTGAATTATTTTGTTCTAAGCTATTAAACTTAATAAAAGTTCTTACGCAGTCAACATAATTCCGACCGAAGAAAAAGACATAGCACCAATGGCCCAGGCGGAGTCTGGTCTGAGGTATACTTCCGGTATAGGCCTGCAGTTTGTTCTAGTGACGTCTGGCAGAGTTCCACGAGGACAGACCATACACGCCGTTTCCACAAATGGTGATCGTATCTATGAAGAAAATTTTACGATATATCAGTTTTGGAGCTGAAGTTTTGCTGAATTATTTCTTCATAATTTATAAAGATTTAATTATAACGACACACAACATACAACAGTGTGAGTTTTGCCAACAAAGGGTAAAATTCAATTTTACAATAACGCGTTTATTCAGTGCGCTACCAAAATGTCGATAGAATCCTTTTTTGTTATAAAGGTTATTTGATTTTCACCTACCAAAAATTGTTTTTGGTATTTCCTTTTATCCCATCTATTATCTACGCTGCTCGTGAATTTTGTCGAGAATAAAAATTATAGGTCTCAACACGCTGTTAAAGTTTGATAACAGTCTATATCTATCACATGAAAATATAAAAGTGCTTTTTTGGCTTTCAGGTTTCTTTGTATTGACCATGTTTTTACTTGTTTATTTAGACTGACGGCTGGTACGTCAATGTAAGCGTTAGTACCTCATATTGCGTGCAGTTGAAGCAATGCCAGCAACAGCTTTCCCCCTCCACATACTGCTTGGCTTGACCCAGCTCACACTCCGCACTGCATACAGACTCGGGTGGCTTATGCTCCCCCCATTTAAATTGAATCTCTAAAAATACGAATTCAATATGTAATAGGAGATTCAATTAATTTTTTAATTCAAATAACTCATGCATACATATTTTTCTGTCGAGAAGATATTAATTAATACAATCACTCTCAGAAAATAGTCCCACATTGTAGACAAATGTGGAAGCTTAATTTAGTCAAACATGGTGAGGAAATTACATTCACACCAGACGAGTATTTGCAGGATATTCACAAACCCGAAAGCTTAGTTCAATTATGCCAATAAGCCACACAACGTAGTTCTAATCGTATATCGAAATAAATAAATATTTTTCCAATAAATAGCATGTCACATTTTTGATTTGTAATAATAAAATATATTAAAGACAACTTCTATTGCTGGTAAGATTTTTCTGAGAGTTAGTATTGCTCCCTATATAATGATGGATGATCTGGTGACTTTAAGTAGTTCTTGTACACACAATCTTTCTTGTACATTTGTAATTCATAGTTAAGTACATACAATTATACCGTTTTGGACATACATGGACATATTTTAAGTTCCGTTCTGATTTTAAAAAGCTTTACGTTAATTATAACTTGTAATACAAGTCTTCTGTAGTATGATGCCAGATAATTATATGTAATGAGGTTATGGGCAAAGCAGCTAAATTTACGAAAACCCCAAAATATTTCACACCATTTGCAACTCTGATATAAAAATTGCTTCAGTTAACGGATTATCCATCATTTACGACAGAGCTTTAAGACTATATATTGTTCAAAATACATTCTTTAGGAAATAAAAAATTATAAAAATTAACATTATGTCAATGTAACTCCACAACCCCTCCAAATTTTAAGCTACCACAAAATAAGTTAACAGCAGAATTTCCTAAAGCGTACGACCAATAATTAAAACCCAGTTAAGGGATTTGAGTCTAACTCAATTTGGGGAGTTATGTGGATCGTGACTTGAAAGCGTGGTGACTCTTTCAGGTGGCATCGAGTGGCTTTAACGATTTTACTAATAATTTAGTTAAATCTTCTTCTGTTGTATGCTCATGACCTAAAAGGAGCACAGTTTCGATTTTCTTAGAGTATCTACCTTAGATTTCTCTTAATATTTTTTCACTGTGAAGAGTATTCAACACAAGTGAATGAAAATATCCTTATGTAATATACTCTCTCATCTTCTATTGATTTATTTAAAGTGTTTGCATTTGTGAATAAATGTAATTTTAATATTATATAGATTCTTTGATAGGACATAATTATATTACTTACTATTTACGTGCAGCTGTAGTTCACCATCGAGGTACTGTCCCACCTTCACCCAGTCGTAGACTCCTCGAGTGACCTGCTTGAAATGCAGGATGTTGTAGCGGGCTGGTCCATCGCCGTTTGCATCAAAGTGGAACTCATCTCCACTTAAACCTACACACGTTAAGAAAAATTTATTATAATTAATAGCGTTACTTTGCGGTAATAAAATTCCAAAGTATTAAATTGTAATAGACCAATTTCCTAGCTTGTTTTTCAATTGTTTACTAATATGTTTGAGGGTACGCGGAGTATTGCTAGTAAATTGGTCTATTAGAATTTTAAAAGTGATCTGTGAAGTTTTGTAGTTATAGGCTTCTTAAAAAAATGTTTTATTATTAACTGGTGCATTAATGCATGGTAGTTTCTAATACTGTGATAAAAATCATTTGCAACTATGTTGTAAATAATTTTCACATATTCATTCAAATAACAAATTATTTCAGACAAAGCATACCATTCTATGCTTTGTCTGAATTATTTGTACTGAATATGGTCAGATATATTTATAGACACATCTTGACATCAAACTGTACTTAAATGAGTTGCCAGGTCAGTGATTACTTAAAAACTTGGAAACAAAGCAATTTTAAAGAGGATTAGGATTAATATAGTTTTTACCAGTAAAGTTAACTTTTCTCAAGTATCTGAGCAATTCAGCTCCACTGGCCGGTCGCATCGCGTCGCATAGCCCATGTCTTCCACCACACACATATGCATGCATGTCTCTGCAACCGTAATATATCATTTGAGGTCTTTATTGATTCCTATTTTATGTTAGAAAGTGTAGCCTGGAGTTGCACAAAGCAACGCATGTACTTATCGTTTCACCAAAATAAACGCAAAAATTGCTCTTAAATCTTCTAAAATAAATAAGAAAGTTACATATTGAATTCCAAAATATTCAAGAAGCTGATTCAGTGTACCCTAAAAGGTTCTCTCATAACGTTATGCTGAAAAGTAATTAATCATGTTAAACGAATTTTCTAACGAATAACGAATTAAACATCGTTGAACTGCTTCAGTCTGTTAAACAAATTTGAACAAATTCTAAATTTACATCATCAGGCTTAAATAATTATGTTTTATTATTTTAAGTTACATCTGATATTACTGAATGTGATCTCATCATGATCTGGCTCATTTTCCCCAGTATATTTAAAGTGTTTAACTGCCGCAGTGAAAGAGAAAAAAATAGTTTTCAATATTATTTTATATATCCGATAATCACATGTATAAAAAAGCTTTAATTCATAGGTACCTACTTTTGTATTTAATAATACTATCTATAATATCAATTTTCATAAGCCTACGACTTAAGCTAAAATACAGTCGTTTAAGACAGTCTAAAACCGCATCAAGCCGAGTGTGGGCTTAGATAAGAAGTCTACATACCCTACCTACCTGCCTTCAAAAGTTATTACTTATTGTAAGTTTATATTAGGTTATTAGGTTATATTAGTTATTGTTTATTGTAAGTTTATAGAAATATTTTTTTAGTAATCTGTGTATCAAATTAACAGGTAATTAATGAGTGACTTACATGAATAACAGTGAGTTGAAAAAATTTACATATTTCTACATGGTTTTGGCTATTAAAAAATTACATCACACTGGTTCATAGAACAAATTATAAAACAGCTAAACAAAATCAAACATGGTGCATTCACTTGGGACTAAACTGAGCATGACTGGATATTTAGAACAAAAAAAAAATTTAATGTCAAGTTATAGTTTTCAAAATTAACTAATTTTCTGTAGCTTCTTAGTTAGTCAAACTAAGAAGCTACAGAAGTACAGCATCTTTGCGAAAATATCATTTCAACCAAAAAACAAAATATATTGTCAGTACAGCGCAATATGGCATATTTTGTAACTAATGTACGCGATTGTAACGCAAATTAATTTAATCTCCCATAAGACAAAATAAAATGAAACTGCAATTACAATTTTTTATTCACTTACAAATCCAGAAAAGAATTTAAAAAAATGTTAAGGAGTAGATCTAATTTAATCTCCATCGTAAATAATATGTTTTTAAAATATCAAGGAAAGTGTATCGTGCTATTTACGTGGGACATTTTTTATAGTTTACTTTAGGTTATGTTCAAACTAATTTTTCCAATCCAGAAGTTTATAGATGGTTAGAAACCGGAATATCTGGTCAGTATACATTTGATATGAATGGATTTATTTGCGCATTATGTTACGCTATTCAGTAAGGTTTCATCCGATCATCCGAGTTAAGCCTCGTCTTGCATCATCCTCCGTTCATTTTGATAATTTTACAATTTGGACAGATGCTCCTCTTCGTTGCAGAGATTTGATTTATATAGCCATAGAAAATAGAAACATATTCTCGTTGATCCTGTATGTTACATTTTGTACCTTTATATCAAATGTAAAATTATATGAAGTAACTAAGTTTTATCAAAATTTTATAAGCGTCACCGCACTGTATTAAGTATTGAAATAATGTGTAGTAAAATATAAAAAAAGGTTATGAATATTCAAAACTAATAACTTTAAATTTCTAAGAGAATATTGCACGTACAAAATTCACTATTAGAGTTTGTATGTAAACTTTAACGAACTTCATATCTTTCTATTTTAGATACTTATTCACGTAATTTGCTTTTATAGATATACCAGTAATAATTTTATAACGCATTTACGCGTTTCTGCATGACTTTCGTAGAGCCTATGTAACTCACTGATAATGTAAACGAGTTCGTAATCATTTTTTTATTTATATCTTCACAACAATTTTATTTAAGTTGATGCCTTTTGTTCTCTCGTTTTAGTCGCACAGTAGTAATTTTTCTCTCAATTATAACAGTAGGATGGGATGCCTAAACGGAGAGTTAAAGCTAAAGCGAGCCAAAATGGAGTCTAATGACGCCTGACACAACAAAGTACACATCGAGAATTGTAAACCACAATTTCTGTTGCAAAATGAAACACGTGGGAGATATTTGTTAACAAAGTTGTTTATATATTGGGTAAATCTTAGGAAATATGCAAACACATTTCAGAGTTGACATTAAGATTTAAGCGTGAAACATCCATATACCAAATTAGGCCACTAAGCGATTTGAGAGTGAAATATAGTAGAGCATGTAAGTGTACTTCTTTAACATCTAGCATATCCAAGTGTATATTTCACGGATTGCATTTGGGGTGGATTAAAAAAGTAAATAATGCTTTTTACAATAACATTGTCTTAGCTCTAGGTAGGTTAGCAGTGTTTGATTAATCTGATATAATCTATTGATATCTGCTCTAGTAATACTCTGGTCGTTTTTGCCACATGCCGAAATAGTGAAAGTTCAAAATAGCTAGTTTCATCACGTAGAATATTGCTAATTTCTCATAGTATCTATGGAATGTCTAATCTTCATATATCATTTCATGCTTCCGTTATCTGTAACTAGCGAGCTTTGAATTTAATTGAAATTTGAATTTAAAACCTTTGTCAGTTTTTATTACATCGGAAATCTTATATAAGATGAAACTCGTCAAAGCCATATTTATTCTTCGTAATACTTTATTATTGTATGTGTTTTTTGTAAAAATATCTTTAAATCACTTAATAATTATCTAAATTACATCGGAGATTTTTTATCTGCGAGCGGATTCTGGATCGGACAAGAAGATTCAATGGCGCTAAAGTTGTAAAAAGATATTAGAATAAAAATACAATAATAATGCAAAACTCTGTATATCATCGAAATGTAAATTCTAAAATGAATGTAAAATAATTATACATACAATAAATAAAGTTACGTAGAGAATGAATAAAGATATAGTACTAACGTAAAATTAATGAATGCAAAATGTAAGTCAATAAAAAAGTTAAAATAAACGAGAATAACGTGTATAAAGTATTCATATGTAATATATAGAAACAATGTAAAATGTTAGTGTAAAAATTATGAATGTAAATGCAATAGAAGAATTAAGAATGAAAATAAAGCAACTTTATGAAATGAAGAATATAAATGTACAAAACTGTAATGTAAGGAATTCAATTGAATACGAACTAAGAATAATATAATATACATGATTGTAATACTGATGTATAAATAAATAAAGCAAAAGAGGTCCTTGATAGGCAAAAGTCAAGGGTGGGTTCGTAGCTCCACGGCCACGGCGTGAGTCGCCGGGGAGAAAAAAAAAATGATTATATGTAAAACATGGAGAATACATGTAAAAACAACATTTATTCGAGCTCATAACTCCATAGGAACTTGAATCAGTAATATATGATTATCAAACCCAGATTGGATAAAGATAATTAGTGCATACATAAAATTTACTATTTGTACGCTTTTGTGATCCCACCGTTTATGTTCAATAATGATAGGCAAATTCAATCGCCCTATCTTTTAGTACAGGCACTTGAAAATACAGATTTATAGCAATGGATTTTGCATATAAGAGAAGTTTGTTTATATTATGCGGTAAAATATCCGTTGATTGGGCCTAGGACAATGTGTATTTTTAGGCTTTGCAACAGGAATATAAATTTAAATAATTAAATTTAAAAAAAGGCTGTAAAATTATAGTGCCTACTAAATGCAGAATCTTTCAGATGCTTGTTCGTTCCGTTGGTTCGTTCGTTTTTCAAGCTAAAAGTCTATATAACACCTCAAGTATTAAAGTAAGTTATTCACAAAAACATCAACATATTGAATTAAAAATAATTTCTTAATTAGCTTTATGTTATGAGCTACGTTTAAAATAAATTAAATTGTGTATAAATACGTATTAAATGCATACAAATGATAGATTTAAAGATTAAGCGAGCTATACTAATCTGAATGCGGCATTCACTTTAGAATTGCGTGGAAAATGAGGTTGAGCGGTCCTTTCAGTCTTAATTGTCGGGATCTGTACTTGAATTGTATGCTTATTGCTTATTCTGTGAGAGGCACTATAAGACATTTAGATAATCAATTAAAACAAAAACAAATATTCATTTCAAACCCGTTGTTAATTATATTATCATTATACACAACCAAACCAACTTCTATATACACTCTGTATTGGATATGTTTTTAATGTTGGTCTAACGAGATTGGAGAGTCTATCAAAATTAATGTCAGCCATATGATGATTTTTTTTAGTTTAATTCATCATTGTATTTTTTTACTTTGTAGGCTTGGTCGTACTTTTTATCAAATTCTAAAGAGTTGCAAACAGTTGGGAACACTAAAATTGCTAACAATTTTGGTGTAAACGTGCCTTAATATATCTACAATCTACTACATAGTTACTTATCGTAATATTAAAAGGTATAAAAATGATAAGACTAAATATAGTTTTCTTAATATTGCCTATTGTGGAGCTCTTGAAGGAGATTATTTTTATTCAAGTACTAATATCAGTTTCATTATAAACAGAAGCAAAACAAACTTATATTGTAGTAAGCCGATTCCAACGACTTACAACTCTACGCCACTCTAGTAAGTAGTTGTTATTAGTCATTAAACCGAAGCTTTTATATGTCCTTATACCGAATAAAACATAATAACAGAAAAATATATGATTAGCAATCACTAACTATAGTCTCCTAAAGTTTGTATGTAAGTTAAAAGTTTAAAGAAAAACACTTTTTTAACGGATTTAAGTACATTACATAGTTACATAACTTAAATCCGTTAATAAAGTATTTTTCTTTAAATGAGCAACAGTTATGTTAATAAAAGACAATATTAAGTTAAAGTTAAAACCAATGCATGATGCTGGGAAGTTCTGGGTTATTAAAACTATTATTGTTGCGGGTACCAACTCTGGGCACAGTAGTCTTGTGATATACTCATCGAGGGCATCTGCAGAGAAAGCTTTCTATTAAAATATTTATATGGCTTTCTCAAACCCTGGGTCGCATCTTAACAGATTAAACGATATTTCACAATAAACTTAACAATTGTTTGAAGAAAAACAAAAGGCAAAACATAGAAAAACATTGCTATAGACCTTCACAGAGTAGCTTGGTTCACAAAGCAACCAGGAACAAAATTTTACTTTGTATGTAAATTCTACAAGCATTTTCAATGGTACTAGTATGTAAAGAAGTGGATAGCACTCTCACTCATCCGCTTAATGCACAAGGCAGGTAATTCTAGGCTTAGCTAAAAGCTATTAGTGCTGACAGGAGAAAAAGGGTCACGTCAGTTTCACTGTAACAAAGTTTGCTTATGAGCAGGGAATAATTTAAATATCCGAGACTAAAATTTTATATAAATTGTCACGTGCACATTGATAAAACTAAATGGAACTTATATTATCTATTATAGCGATCCTTTGAATGTACCTACAGGTTTCCAAATCAAAGTTTTTATATATATATATATATATATATATATATATATATATATATATATATACTTATTACTTTATATATATATAGGTTTTGTGCAGAAATACAATAAATCAATTTTCCCTGCTGCTTGGTCTGGGAATATATTGAATCAAAACAGTGATTAAAGTTTGGAAGTATGGCAACAGGAAGTCACGGATTAGTTTGGCGGTGTTCATTAAAGTTCTATTTAAAAATTCATCTACATGGATTTTAAAAATTATATTTTAAAGTATTTGAAAAAAATATGATGATTGAATAACGCCGATTGTTTGCTATGTGAGTGGCTTATGAACAATTAACTTTGTAGAATTTATCAAAATCGAAGATAGAAGCGACCCAAATAGCTAACCTTAAAAGTAATGTAAAGATTTTCTTTGGATATAAAGATTAAAACTAAAAAAATTTTGTGACATAAAAATGAATGGTTAAAGTCCTATATTAACTATTTGCACCAAAATTTTTATTGTATAGAAAGTGAGGTACTATATTATTCAAATGTTAGTATTTATCTACTTGTATAGGGCGCAGTTAGCACTAAATAAACACAGTCAATAAAAGTAAATTTACTCAGTGCGACCTTGGCACGTCGACTTAAATGCAGGTCGGTGTCACGTAACACTTTATCGTCCATTTACTATACAAACCGTCTATATTTATAGTAAGATAAAATGCTTGTCTTATGTCCTAATATACATACAGTCGTCTTTATCTTAATAACCTAATTTTTGGTCAAGACTATGGTAAACAGGTATTAAGGTCAAAGTAACCCTTAATTCTCTTTATTTATTTTCTTTCGATTATTTTTCTTATGACATAAACCGCTATTTTATTTATATTTAATAATAGGGAATGCAACTGACACATTTAGTTGTAGAACGGTCTCTACTCCGACGGGTCAGGATCTTATGAGCGGGCAAGAATAATGTCGACAGCAATATTCTGGACTATAGCTGAATGGCTCAAAACTTTTTGGTAGACTAAACAAATTTTAAAACATTAAATTTTGAACTGTAACAAGATTTAGATTTACATTAAAATCATTTTCAATGTTTTAAAATATAATCGTTTTGTGGGTATTACGTATTAAAGGCATTATAAGTTCTATTTGAATATCCTATATACATACAATATACATACGTATTTCTAAAGAATGTTTTCACTTAATTTAACATAACAATAATAGAGAAAGATATCCTTACCTCACACAGCAAACAATTTACATTTTAGACACATAAATTCAGGCTGAATGAAACTAAATTGTTTAATTTATGCTTACACAGCCCACCTTGTGATATTACAATTTATAAATCATTTGAATAAATGAAAAATAAATTAAGCTCACGTTATATTTAAATTAAATAAAAAACTTTGTTAAATGAAATGTGGAAGATATATTTAATTAATTCTCTTTAAAATCGGTAATTCTCTCCACGAGTCTCTTCTAAAGCATATATAGCATAATGACATGTGACTCGCAATATGCTGGAAACTATGTTTGGGATTATTAATTATACACTTATAAAGTAAACAAAGTTACTGGGTTTAAAAAAAATATGTGTACAAATCAAGAAGTGGGTAAATATTATTTAAATTTATTGTTTTTCTTCAAATAAATAAGAAAATATGAGGCCAAGGATCTAAGAGTTGTATATTGCGTCACATTTCCAAAAATTTAATAAAATCTAGCGAATCTTTAATTTGGTTAAAAGTCTAAAATTATTTCGTGTCAGAAAGAAACGTCTCATCACTTATCTATTCAATCAGAAGACGGATCGAAATAATGAATAAATTGAGGACAAAAATCTCATTTTTCCTCAAAGAGCAATAAGTAATTGAGACCGAATCTAGCTATCAAGCCATAAATTGGCCGGTTTTGTTATTTAAATCGCGTCCCAAAGGTTTTTCTACGTGATTTAACTTTCGGAGACTTACTATTAAAATGGAGTCCTAATGTCGGAAAATATTGGAACTTATTTTTTATTGCGACCTACTTTGGCAATAAGGCAATTTGAATCTCCTGTGAAATGAACTTGCTAAAAATAATTTACGATTCACTGCTCTTTTGAGGAGGGTTTTGTTTGCTTATTGTTGCTTTTGACATTGTGGACTTATGAAATTAAGTCTAACGTTAAGGTTTAGGTTTTTAGAAAGCGGTTGGCTAATCATTTAATTTTTTTAAAGTTTTTATACATTAGCGTGCTGGATACTCACCAGTCTCCACTCATAGGCTCAAGCTTGCCCGAGCATGGTATTTTCAAGATTTGAGTTTATGATAAAATATAGATAGATACTTAATTCATTTTTATTGCCTGTGTAATATAATTTTGTTGAAAATAAGACACAGAATCAGTGAATAACTCTGAATTCGAACCAAATTAGTTAAATTACAATTTTTAACTCTGTAGTACTCAAATAAATAATAACTATTTTAGGATCACGAAAATGGTGCAATTATAGCATAAATATATTCAGTTTTAATATGTCGCATAAGGTGGATTGTATTTTAAATGAGTTTAATTATTTACTTTATTAGATAAAATATTTAAACGGTCCAACAAGAATTATCAAAAATAATTCAATCGAAAACGATAAAAAATCTGTAAGCTTGAGAATTAATAGGCTTACGAATGAAATTTCAATTTGAAAGCGAATTTTCGTCCGAAATTTTCTTTCGTAAAACAGTGAATCTCTGACAAAAGCGCTCTCATATTTTCGAAACAGGCTGAACGTTAGTTCAATTTTGTGAATCCTGTAAAGCCATTTGACCTACGTTTGTGATGAGGTTTTAAATTGTGTATGAATTATTTCACCTATCGCTTTAAAATGAATACGAGTTTAGAAAGCAACGCTGTTAATCTATATTGATAGCCTCAACTGAATAAAAGTGATTATTCTCTTGTACTGAGAGTTTTATAATAACACTAACCTATACTTTCCAATAAATAAGTGAGTATAGTTAAAATAAATCTTCGAAGAATTGGCTATTGATTTGTTAGCTATTTAAACTAGGCATTATGAAAGCAATGCTTCCGCTGCTATAAAAGCTTAATTATATGAGAAGGTTCGATGAAATTAATGGTGAAGATGGTCAGTGCTTACATTTCTCCACATAAACATACCTTATAGCAAACGCAAAGGCCATGACAGCGTCGCTCACAAACTGTAGCTGCCTTTCGAATTCCGTGTTGTTGACTGTAAGACGTTCCATCCCGGAACACCTTCTTTTATAGTGGCCGTTGTAAGGGGTGCGCGGAGACCCAGGGTAGCGGCACTGGAAGTGATGCTCCCAGAATTCTGTGTACCATTTAAGAAGTTTTGTAAACGCCTTTATGGCATATGGCTAACAACATATAAGTAATTATACTAAGAAAAAAACACATATAAAATACTATCAGAATTCAATGATCCATTAGTAGAATCAAAACCGCAACAAATCATTGTCATGAAAGTAAAGCGTACATTATTTCATTATATATTCAAACTCACCAACAAACCAAGGATTTCGTCGATTGTTTTTCATATTAAGTCCCAGAAAATACTCCTTGAATCCAATAACATCATTGGCCTGGGGTTGTACACTAATCGTGCCTTCTACAGCCCTTTCATTCCCATCAGATACCAGAGCCCTAGCGCTCCAACCATCCGACCCGACCCAGGAAAACGAGTGAGTAGCGTTGGCCCTTTCTACCGCACGCATCACCCCAGCTACTTCTTGATCTGACCCGAAAATTATTGCGCCTAAAACAATGTAATCTTATATAAATATTATGGAAAAAAATCGCATGATTGCTATATGTATCAGTTGCACACCATTGTATTTTCTTTTATCCTATTGCCGCATAGTCGAACGTTAAGGAAGACTTTGTGAGAAAATTTACTAAAAATCAAATTGTAAATATCCTCCTCTATAAAATTGAGGGATTTTTCAGCAGAATATTGCTGATTATTAATATTTAATCAGGCGTTTTTTTGCGTTATTCTAATACATCAATTTAATAGCAGTACTCCGCGAAAAAAACCCTCAAACGCTCTACACAGGTTTCGCGCCGACACCGGAGCATCCACAGGATGTCTACGAAAAGCTCAGCTCGGGCTTTGAACAATGCTAACCAAACCGCCCCCTTTTATACATAAATGTATCGGGGACACTAATGTATAAAAGAATCATCAAAATATATCAAACAAGTTTATGAGCGATGACCTAGTCAAGCAAATTTGGTAATTTCTAGTAGTTAGGTTCTTTTCTTTGTTATATATGTATATATCTTTGTATAATTTCTAGTTGTTCTAATACGCTCATTCATTCAATTTCATCGATTATCATTATTTTTTTAATTACCCAAGGGTTCTGGTTATATATATATAAAAATATATATATATATGGTATATAATTAAGGTAAAATAATGTTACAATATTTAAAAAAAAACTAAAAAGAAAAACATAAAGAAATAAAATTATGATTTGTGTTTTTAATACTTGACCTGGAAGTTAAGTGGTGTGGATAGACCTATTGTCACTGAAATAGTTCCGTGGCACTTTTTAACGTACTATGTATTAAACGAAATGATGAAATAATTTATTTTAAAGTTAAATCAAGTAAAGTTTTTGAAGTAAAGTTATTGAATATGCCGTAATAAAATTATAGTTCATATGCTGCTTTACAAACACAGTTCAACTGTAGATGATCAATTGGAGTTAAATAACTAAAAGTTAATGGTTCTATTAAATTACCAGGCTAATTACCAACAAATCAAATTTAAATATTTTATAAAATTTCTCACAATATAAATTCGAATCGATATATTTTTCTATGAGGCTACTTTATACTGATAATTATATATAAATATCTGAAAATCTGAACGTGCTACTCAGTACCAGCGTGATACACTAAGCATTCTAGGTTCTATTCCCAGATAAAGTTTGTGTGTTGAGCATATTTTTTGGCCGTGGTTTGAGTAATTAAAAGTATAAATGCAATTATGTGTCTCTTCAAAACACAACTGGGCCGGCACGATCGCAACCTTAAACAGATATTGATATAATAATAAATAAATAAAACAAAAAGCCCTTTTACTTTCTTATACATTTAAAACCTATTGTTATATAAGTATTAAGTACTGCGAGGACTCCATTTTGAGACAGCCTACTCTAATGAAATAACTGGGCTACCAGACTCCAGTCAATGCCAGCTACCTACATGATTTCGTCTTCCCATCTCGTATAGGCCTCCGCCTCGGCTTCTTTTCCACAAACGACCCTTCCATTCTACTACTCGGCTCACGGCAATAGTGTAATAAAATTGTAGTGGTCCAATGGTACATTGACAAGTAAATGCTAAAAATCGAGCCATTAACCGGAAATAAGAAGATAAATAGCACATTTTACTAACAAAAACTAAATTTTTTTGTATGATTGTGTTGAGTCGTTCGAGTGATATAACTGAAAATTTTCAAGGTGGTATATACTTTTGAGCAACATCGTTAATAGTTTAAAAAGTGACAAGCTCCCGCGGAAAATTAAAACAGTGTCTAGTACAGTCTTTACAAAAAAAGCTTTTTATTTTGTACATTTTCAGAAGATTTTTAAATTTTACGTGTATGATTTAGGGGGGAAGGGTTGCCCCTTTTGTCCCCCTTTTCATACCGCTCCAGTAGTATATATTTGGGGTATACCAACTATTTAAAAAATCAGAGGAAAAAGGCGTGTTGTATAAGTATACGTCATCCTTCATCATTCTCCTATCTGAAAACCCATTTCTCACAAGCCTTGCCATATAATATAATAAACTCGCAAAAGTTTATTCTATTGTATTTATATATATGAAATATTTGATACATTATAGAACATGCTCATAACATACATATTCATGTGAAAACAAGTAAGATATCAATAAACAGATTGTAATAATTATATCAAAGCACTTGTCGACTATATACCCAATCGGCAGCAGTATTAGTAGGACAAGAATATGACAATTTTATATGACACTATCTTATATGTACTACTTTTTTGCCCAAAAAATCACAGACGGGGTTAGTAATTACTAAACTTTGAATACTTAGACATATATGTTTGCTGTGCCCCCATTCTGTATTCGCCAACATTTAAAAATATATTATTCTCATCCATAGTATTTCTTTGAAGTTTCATTTATGTTCCTGCATTACCTATTACTATGACGATATTAGCAGAACAATGTTCGTTTTATCATATCAAATCATGTCATCTGTATAAATCTCGCAACTTATGTCTTAAATATGTTATTAAAAGTTTAAATAGCATGAGGTACTTTAAAAACCAGGCAATAAAAAGTGCTACGGCTGTCATCCGGTTTGTGGCTATTGTGTTTTACAGATTCTTTTATGGTGCTTAATTTCCTGTTACAAATTACAGAAAAAACATTCCTTGGAAAAAAAGGTACTTATTTAACTGAACAATAAGGTACGAGATTAAATAATTGCACGGATGAGCTTTTCATGATTGATAATATTTGTTTAGAAAATAATTTGTATAAATTTGATCACGTTAGTTGATAAGTATTTGAATCGTTTTATATAAATTATAAATACGTTAAATAAATTTTATTTACTGATATAGGCCCAAAACTCAAACGATATTATATTTGTTACAAAACACGTATTCGCCATTCTAGCACATTCACAGTTATTACCAAATAAAGGAAATATTGTTTTATGTTATTTAAATTGATATTTATAAGATAATTGGGTAACCACACTTAATAAAACCCTAATAATTACATAAAATAATAAGCATTGATTTACGAAAAGTTGAACTTATAATCTCGGTATACGGTGTATTATATTTAAACAAAAGATACTATTACTAAAGTATGTACTTTATGTGAAACATTAATGTTATGAGCATTACCGCAACTACATAAGTATTAGAACTATACGAGCAAAAATCGCGCACCTTATGTTTTGATAAAATCTTACTCTTGCAAGGCTTTATTTGTGTGATACCGTGTTATAAATTAATGGTTTTGAAGTGAAATTATCTTTCTTCAAGTCGGTACGCTTTCTAAGTATGTAAGAAAATAATTTATTATATTAATTATAAATCAGAGCCTAGGAGCCAGTTTTTTTCGCTGTTAAAATTTAAATTACATGCTCATACTATGTATGATAATGTGATTTATATGTTCGTTAAACATTCTAATCACTAGACAAATGCGACAGTCTTAATACACACAAAGTTAATGATGAAAGGCATAAAATGCATAATGTATGTACGTTAACACATTAATGTGGAATGTAGATTAATAGAGAACTTATGAAATTAGAATTAAAGTCAGAAATATAATAAAAACAATAGAGTAATAGTGTGTATGACCTATTTTTTATATGGTAATACCATAGGTAAAACTCACTTTAAAAACTCGACGAGAGAGAGAACGTTCATTCTAACTTAAAACAAATTCCCATACATGACCCTTGTGATAAGGAACGTGCCCAGTTCAGCGTTCTAAACGTTCATGATTACTTATTGACAGGATTCAATTTGTGTAACCACTATAGCGAAAAATTGTCTCCGAGCACAGCTGCCGATTGGAGCCATTCAAACGATTTATCGGCTCGGGAGAAGGGTTGTGCGTACCCTTTCAAGCAGATTCTGAAGGTCAATGGGAGACTTTTCTAAGTGGCTTTGAGTTGTGATTATTTTTGGGACCTATAAATTAATTACTACCTATATAACGAACTTTGGTTAGCGTGAGAATGATTGATCGTCATGAATTGAATATTATTGTCGTTACTTGATTATCTTTTTTTACGTAACCGTATTATTATAATAGAAACACAAATTTATATTATACTATTAAAAGTATTGACCATCTCTGGTCAATATATTATCACTAAACATAAAACAGGGATGCCTATGTTATGAGTCTGAAGGTTTAGTAGATTAATCAAAAATCGTATTGCTTGTGGTCACAACCGCTGATCGCTTAAATAAGTAAATTAAACTAATAATAATGAATATATGTCCGTCGAATTAACTATTGTTTGAGTCTTCATAACTTATCTATATACTGCTTCGAATTTTTATATAACGCATAAGAAGAAAATAACAATCAAAAACATCAAGTAAATGATAAAATGCTTTACCTTTTGTCTAAAATAGGGAAAACTACAAAAACTTGTGACGAAAAGGTCCGAGTAACATAAACGGCAGCTGTTACACTAAAATACGGACGAAATGGTCACACCGTTTGTACGCGTTATACATACATTGGTTTTAGAAGCGATTCCGACCTATTCCTTGGCTAATCTATAGGTATCGTGAGCGGAACAGTGCGCAAATATAGTTACCGGAATGGAATAATAATTCTTTTTTGTTGGTAAAATTTTATCAGCACTCCATGGAGAAGAAACCCCATTTAAACGAATGGAATTGTATGGTGAAATTGTAATTGTATGAAAATATGAGGCGTTCACGCAAATACCACCAAGCATTCGTATATAGCGATACCTTCAAGTATCGTTCGTAAGTTAATGCCTCTGATAGAATACAAATCATATAATAGAAAAACAAATCACGTAGTTGGTATCGGCCAGCATTTGGTAAACAATATGGTGTTTGTTGCCCTGGTTAGTAATCAGTACATTTTTCTCTTCGAAACAAACCCAGTTATACAGAAAGAATTTGGAAAAACTGCCATTTTAATTAATGGTATGTCAACAGCATTATTTATTAAAAGTTCTTTTACTTTTGGCTTTTTTCGTATTATATACAATTTCATTTGAATTTGCCTTCTAAGTATACTCTAAAGCTAGTATGCATAATGTATGTATCAGGAAATCGTAGAAACGGAAGTGGCTTAGTTATTCACCCTTCACATTTTTCCATGGATGTTATTTGAGTGACAGATACCAGAACATGTACCTTGAAATCTCATTTACATAACAAAAGCGCAACATATCGGGTATACAAAATTTGTAACAATTGAGAGAATTCTGTAGAGAAGTATGTTGTTCGTCGTTTATTGTCTTCAGTAAGAAAAAACATTAAGTAAATTACATAAATAACGTGAGTGTATAAGTATTAAATTGTATGTAAATTGTCAGTTCAAGATCTACTTTCGGTTTATTTACCTAAGTAGCAACCATTTTTAGACGGTAAGGAAAATTTACAATCATAAAATAGATTTCAACCACTAATAATCGGGAGATTAAAGAACTAAGATTAAATCTCTGATTTTATAAAAAATAGTACCATTATTGTAATATATACGACAACAATTGAAAATATAAATAATGGATAATTGAATCAAAAGCACCTACCTCGAGCTCTGGGCTTAGTCAGAAGTTTCTGAACGATGTCATCGTAGGAACTTTCATCAGCTACCCCAGAATCCTTCACTAACTTCTCTTTCACAGCTATGCATATACGGTTTCGTGCCAATAGAGCCTCTAACTCCTCAAAAGCCTGCAATTTTAATAATGTTAAATACACGTGTATAATCTAATTCCTTTCGAAAAATGTAAGGCCTAATCTCTAACATTTACGAGTAGTATTGGCTTATCTGCAGATCCTAGCGAATGCAAATGTTTTAGCTTCAGCTATAAAGAAAGAGAATGTAAAATGAGTCTGAAAACACTACCGCCCTCAGTAGACAATAACTGAAATTCACTATTTATTCCTACTTATTATTATTTTTTACTTAGTTATTATTATTTTTTATTCCATTAGTCAGTAACAGTACAAGTTACATAATTCCCCTTATCTCCATTTGTTTTAAATGACCTTATTAATAAAACCAGCCAAATGCGATTCAGACTCGCGTATGTTCCGTATCATAACGGTATATTTTGTATCGGAGTCTCAGTTTTTTTCACTATTTGTTGTTATAGTGGCAATCAAAATACATCATCTGTGAAAATTTCAACTGTCTTACTAACACAGTTCATGCTAACAGCTAAGTGACTGAAGAATAAACTAAAGACAGACGGACAACGAAGTCTCAGTAGTAGAACCTCCATTTTTGCACTTTGGGAACTTAACCCTTAAAATGCCGACCACGCTCTCACGTATAGGATATCGTTATACCCGCCTTAGTATATGACTTATATAAACCCATTCGTTAGCCCCTGTTCTGATAAAATTCCAGTACTCCATTAATTGGTGTAAGAGAGATGAATATAATATTAGATTACTATAGTGCTACAAGGATATTTTGGAATAACGCTGTCATTTTGTAATTAATTTAAAGTTGTTGTTGATCTGTATTTTTTTGTTCTATATTTATTTTCAATTCGAATATTCTCATCATCTATATTAATGTTACAATAATTATATTGAGAAGTACCTTTACGCGTTATCATTATTAATTTAATGTTTTTTTCACCAAAATACGAGATTACAATCAATCAATCATTAAAACTGACTTTCATGAAACGAAAAGTCGCAGCAGCGGGGTTGGGGAGGACATCCAGATATATAAATATACCAGAAATTCGACGAATGGTACCAATCATTATGCCTATGTCAAATATTCTAGAAAGCTAAAACAAAGGATATTTTATTTTTATTTGCAATTCTAATAAATAACTGCCACCCTTTATCTAATGTAATCCTCGTGCCACAAGACTATAGCATTGTACTACAAGGCTGCCCCTATTGTTATAGTCATATCAATGGAAAAATACGTGTTTTTTTTTATTTTTAAAGCTATTACATTTTGATATTAATGGATACACAATTTTAATCCGAAACGACGCTTACTGTTCATTGTCAGAAGCATTTCATGAAAAACTTTTCAGTCCATTACTCTATTTAATTGTGACAATGTTCTTTGCAAGTGCAGGAATTTGGTTCATATCATCAGCGCACGCAATGGATAAAAGATAAAAAGGCTGTTTAAACTATCTTCTATATTTATAAGAGTGATTCACAATATAATAATAAATATTGATACGAAGTATAAGTACGCTTATATTATATGTTTGTCCCACAAAATTTATATAAATATACACAGTATGTTTACGTACACAGACTTAGGTTAAACAGTACAGCTATTAATCCCTTAATGTCACAATGAAATACTCGTAGTGCGATATCAACACCGCTGCGATGGACATGGGATAACTTTTAAGTGCTGAGTTGAAGTGACTTTTGAATTGACTGAACGAGGGATTCATTTGTATGGGGGTTAAGTGTTCTCTGACATGCGACGGGAATAAAAAAAATCACGTTTCGTTAGCCAAGTCACATATTATTTTCTACGAATAACAAAAATGATTTAATAAAGTGCTGACTTGAACGCATTGGCATTTCAAAAGATTGCCTTGATTCATTGTGTGGCCATTCAATTACAAATACTTAGACTTAGGGACCTTCAAGAAAAGAGCGTATAAGCATCTTAAAGGCCGGCAACGCACTGGTGAGGCCTCTGGCATTGCGAGTGTCCATGGGCGGCGGTGTCACTTAACATCAGGTGAGCCTCCAGCCCGTTTGCCCCCGTTTGTTTTATATTAAAAAATAATAATAATAATGATACGTTTTCTGAAATAAAAAAGGCACTTAATGTTTAAGTTAGTGCGCAAAAAATACTATATTAAATGTCTGAGGATTGAAATAATATTAATAAGTGTCGAAGAGACAGTATTAGGCAGTGTGATTGTATTCATAAATACAATTCCCCGAGCTGTCCCCGCTTAAAGTTTCCGGAGGAAAGTTCCCGGCGACACATCTTGTGTCCAGGAACGCCAGCAGTCCGAATGAGTTGCAACTATTTCATTCAAGTTATGGCAGCAATAACTTCTACGTGTAAAGTTTTGCGACGAAATTTTTACCTTGCTCTAAGAAGGTGCTTGCTTCGAAACTTATTTGTTATTACTGTTTTATATACCAGTCAACAATATATATATCAATCAAATAATATAATGTTTACTCAGTGTTTTATAATTTTATACACATTACAGCTTATTCATTATATAACAGTAAGACTATTATTTTCATGACAATATTTCTCATTACTTTGTTTTTTTTCTCTTTTAGTACTGTGAAAATTTCTACGTAATTAATAAGTATGGCAAAAATATTCATTTTTTTCACCTTACACTAATAACTAACTATTATATTTTCAATTTTAATTATACGGCGTTATAATCTATGAACAAAAAATCACATTGACCAAACTACGCCCTGCTACCAAAAATGTGTATAAAAATGTACGGTCCCGTAACCGACGATAAATAATTTATAATACAATAATGAATGTTTTGATTACATACGAAAATAAACTGTGTATCTTCATAAAATGGGCTTGCAATTGTCAGGAGGGAAGGAAAATAAATATACGATTATCAAGGAATAGTAGGTTGAGGTTGCTTACTGACAAAAGCCACAACACACCTTGCCTTACATTCTCTGGTTTCAGTGAAATAACGCACAAAGCACTAACAAAACAAAATTTACTGGAGGGCGCATTTATGTTGTATATTAAATTTTCAATTATAATAACCAAGGGATTGCAATAAAACCAAAAGACACCCTGCAAACAAGGCCGTCTCAAAATTACGATACCACCACTTGCGAAACCTCCGGCACCGTGAGTCTATGGGGGTCGGTATAACTTAAGATCAGATGAGCCTCTTCCCCATTGGCCTATTTTATAAATAAAATGCAAATAACGGTTGAGTCTTGGTCATTAAATTTGTAATACATATATATCTCGCAATTCTCGATACATGAACCAATTCCAAAATGTTTATGTTTATCTGAGTGGGTGGGTATAAATGGCTCCAAATGATTTGAAAATATTGCACAAGGTGCCGGTCTATATTTCTGTTAGACACACTGCCGCGTCTAGACAGTAAGAAGCACTTCCTAATGATATTTTCACTTAAGAACTCACGTGTAGCCCAACTGAGACCAACTATATATTAGTTATTATGTTATAGTAGTTTTTCCTCAACAGTTAGTTGAATAAAATTGATAATAGAATTAATAAATGGTTATTACAATCGTAAATAGAGCGCTCACCGTCGGTTACACAATTCTATAGTTTTCCCACAAATATTATGTAATTTTCTTACATTTCCCCAGCAATATTAATTTTCGTGCGTCGTTAGCAATTTCCGAGGCAGATGTGAAAACGTGTGGTAATACAAATGTACATTTAATTACCAAAGTAAAACCGCTCACGATTTCACTACAGTTGAACGTTGAAACCATTAACAATATAGTTATAAAATATTTTAATGATAATAAAGAATGTCAGACAATTAATATAAAATCGGGTTAAAACAAAGGCTTTTTTTTTCGAATAGTTTCAATAAGAAGCGGAAATACTTAATATTTTATTTTATCAACCGTAATATAAGTTTCACGCAAAATAAGTTTTAATTGACATACCTAAACGATAGATTTAATAATTCATGATATGGCAGGCTATTCGGTAAATAACTGTTTATAAAACAATGGATAATGAATAAATTGCAAAGCTGGCGCTAAATCTATCGTCTGTACTTATATGGGGTGGACGAAACATATACTTTTGAAAACTATAACTTATTTAAAACAAAACTATTTTAAAATAAGCATTTGTTTTGGATTAGTATGGTGCCTTAGCTATGTGACGAATGCGGTTCAAGTAAAAAGTATAAATACTTGTCAATTGTTACTTTCATGTTTTATGTCATGTCGTATCATTTAGATTGATATGATAATCAGAGTATACATCGTTCAGTTTTGAAATGTTTGTAAATATCTAGTTATTTATTTAATTAATGCTGCTTCTATCCGTTTATTTAAACCAATTTCACTGATTGCGCTTGCTTGATTGAAAAGTTTAATATTTATATAATGGCTGACCATTTAGATTACTGAATTATTCAGAGGTTTACATTGATTTAAGTATGGTTATAAAATTAAATAATTGTATTGTGAAATGAATAGCTACAAAATGACATATTAACGTAGAACAATAGTTAAAGAGATTCTTCAAAATAAGCGATAAAGTACTTTACTATATATTCAATTAATGTTTAAAAAGCATCGTCCTTAAGACAACTATACTATAAAACTTACCTATACACTAAAAGACTATGAGAATTTATATATATTAATTATTTAAATATAACATTACATACTGTAACAAAATGTAGAAATGCTCGTTGTTTACCCTATTATTACTTATTAAATGTTTTATATTTTATTGTCTTAACTTACCAATACTAACCTAAAAACACTTGTACAGTGTTCAATGAATAAATAGCGTCAACTATCATATAGCATTATTTTAAATATTTTTATTTCAAGGTTATAATATATAACTAAATATATTAGCTTTACATTTATCCTAAACTTACAAATACAAAAGCCATTATTTCTCACAAATATTATAAAAAACAATACGCATACAATAATTACGTTATTATAATAATACACACTAATTTTGTAAAGTTTGTGTTGTGTTAGAGTGAGATACCCATTTATAGGTATAGGCCTCCTTCCACGTATCTCTTTCTTGGGCTTGCCGGGTCCACGTACATCCGGATAGCTGCACCAGATCGTCAGCTTAGCGCTGCCGCGTCCTTCCTCGTGCTTTCGTCCCATCACGTGGGATGGAGGGGTTCAATGTAGGACGCGCTCCCTCCACCGATCTCTTGACTTTGGGACCTGTATGTCCCGCCACCTCCATTTAAGCCTACGTGCTAATTACTAATTCTTTTTGTGTATTGTATATCCGAAACTTAAAGAACAGTTATAGTTCGGTCGCGTCGGTGCAACTCGTAAAACTTGATAGTTTAAGATTTCGACTCCGTAAATAGATCAAGGCCAATTAAAAGCAAAGGAATATGTACCTTCAAAAACGGGCCATGTATCTTTTTGATACGTTAAAGTGGAAACCTTTTTATATGAACTTCCCTAATAAGCACAAAATGCGTAAAGGTTAACCCTTGTCAAGTGAGCCTTAAACTTAGATCAGAGCTAAGGTATTCCGGTCTTTCAGAAAGTGATTAAATTTCTGCTAACGATATAATACGTACAATATTTCAATTATTGTATTCTAAGTTTTACATTATTTTCTAAATTTAGTCTCTCTAGTCAAGCTATTTATTCTAAGCTTTATCCATCAAGTGAAATTTGTTAATCAATGAGTGAGACTTTTCTTATCTTAGAAGACATAATTACTGCAAGATTATCCATTTAAAACGTAAGGACAGTCATACGATATAGATTTGCCAGGATTTCTTCCTATAAGTGAAAATTACCTAGTAGGTGTTCAAGTCTACAGAAATAATTACCTAACTAAAAAACCTCTTTTCTTTGTCAGAAAACTTAATGTGTTCAAGTCTAAAAAAAAAAACACCATAAAAGTAAATGAAATTTCCAAAAAGATATCAAATATCGCAATTATTTTAATTTCCAAACGGTTTCCAAAATACAGCTAAATTTTCTTAGCATAAGCTTAAACACAACAACCCGGAAACGATTCAAGAGCCCGATGTAGTCGAGGCAACGATTGCGGTTAATAAGTTACGTAGACATACAAGTTAACAATCAGATTACGAAATAGCTAGTTCAACACAATGGATCGGAAGTTGTACGTGGCAATTCAATTACGCAGGAACTAGTAGGGTGAAGTCATTGGTGTAGCTTAGATTGAAATTAGTGCTAGCCAAGCTACAAATATCGATTAGTTAATTGTCACAGACTGCAGTTGATTAAACTTTCAATATACTTTTATAGTTTAGTCAGCTCTTTTGGTTGGGTTTGTAAGTTAATTTAATTTTACTCAGACATCTACAAGTTTTAAAGATAGTACATTAATTATAGTTCAATTATTTTTCAATTCCACTTTGTATGTTGTATTTTTTGCTGATAAAATTTATATATTCAATATTTTTAATTTATTAAAATAATTAAATATGAGGGGTGATCGAGCGTTTTGATCTATATTTAATTTCTTATCTTTATAACACAATTTCTTTTCTTATAGCTTTTCACATAAAATGCGATTTTTAAACTACAATTGTATTTAAAAATTAATAAATAAACGAATAATTATATAATTATGAAGTTAAATAAGTAAAATAAAACAATAATAATATACTTGAATACTCCGGTTAATTTCAATTGCCTGACTATGCCGGAATGGCTTTCAATTAGTCGGTCTATATTTCATCAATAATGAGTTTTATATTTTTCATAGAAAGCATAAGCATTCTAGGAGATAATAATATCTAATAATCTAGAAAGGTAGGGCCGCACTACATTTCGGTTTTCAAATTACGAAAAAAATTAGGTTGACAGTAGCGTGTTTAGGTTATCTTGGAAAGCTGTGAGTATTGCGTCTGCTCTGGTTTCATCAGTCTCATCATAGTATGCAAGTACCAAAATAGAGAGTGCGTGAAGCAAACACTTGTGCATTTACGATACATCCGGAGTACCGTAGAGCGCAAATATCATCGACCCATAAGAAAAAATGAAATAAAATTGTAAAAATAATTAGTACATATTAATAACTAAAACACAAGTCAAATATTTATTTAAATAAATCTTACTAATTACAGAAGCCGTTTTTTTATTTACTAATTATTAATTATAATACGGTTAAAAATGGAAAATAAATTGCATTTTCATTTAATTAGTGAATTCAATCCATCTTGGTTACATTCAGCCATTGTATGTACAGGTTAGCTTGGTCCATTCTAAGGCTTTGAGGTTCTCAGATTGCTTTGAGTCAGCAGTGCTTTATGTTACGAAGCGAGTAACAATACGTTGTTATAGCAATCACATCATATAATGCAATTTATCAAACTGGTATATATAAACGACATCTTGTGATAATATTGAACAATTTTAATATAATATGAGATATTTGTGTGACATTACAGTTCATAAGATACTGTAAATATTACAATTGTTAAATAAGGTTTATATTTTCTCCTAGACTAATTAGATTATTTGTTTGGTTTATTCAATTACAACTTTCAGTTTTGTTAATAGATAATTAAGTAAGCTTACAAATTTCTTTATTAATTACAAGTTTGTATACATTTGGAGGTTGTCAAATAGAGAAATAGCTTTTTAATACTTTCATCGCTCAATTTATAAAATATAGAAAAAAATATATAAATTAAAAGGGAAATTAATAAGTGGATTAACGTATTATCATGAATTGTAATGTATTGTGATGGATTAGCGTTACGTATAAAACATGCTTACACGTTATTAAAAAGCCACACACACGGCTTTTAAATATTTGCCTCTCTCAATTTATATAAGGCATTTTATATGTCCGCAATTTTAATATTGAAATCGCAAAGCAATACTCACTGACCTTTATTCCATAGCTAGATTCCTCGTAAATGATTGAAACGTAGCTCCAGCCAAGCTTTTTCACAATTTCCACCATCGCTCGAACCTGCAATGAAAAAGAATTTGAAAAGCCATTCTTCACTACAGCTTTGATATTCAAAGGTGAATCCTTATGAAAAATGTATAACAATTTTTAAATTCTAGTACGTATACATTTCTTATCATTTTATGGGTAACATGGAGCATATATGATTCCTCGTAGTACATTATAGTGCCATTGAGAACCGAGCCCCACGCGAGTCTTAAGAGAGCTGAGAACGATAATTATGAATACACACGTTTATCATACGACGTTTTTCAACTCAATTGTGAATGAAATAATAACAAAAAGTCATATAATTTCAACAGTGAAAATGAGTTGAGAAAAATGTTTCGCTATCGCAGGAAAAATAATCAGTTTTCCTATGCGCGCGCATTGCAATCGGCCACAGAATAAAGGGATGAGGTTTTTTTTCTTCCGCCTATTCCGCCACGTGCAAAATAGGGAATTTTAAGTTTCCTTTTATAACAGAGAAAACAAAAGTTGAACAATATATGTGTGAAAGTTTTATTTATTAAACACGTGCGAGGTAAAATTATCTATTTTAATAAGAAGTTGCATGAAATGAGCAAGCAATAGGAACATAAATTTATTTGTTCTGTTAAACAAGATGTTATTTTTTTTGAATAAAAACTTTTTTTAAGAACAAAGCAACTCAACCACTACAATTTAAAAAAAAAACTATAACTCACTATTTAGCTATACATTTTTTTAGTCAC